>JASANE010026214.1:0-26793 GCA_030248225.1 Trileptium ribeirensis
ATTTGGTACAGAAATTACGAATTTTCTCGAATTTAGCGCACTAAAGGCCCAACGGAAGTTGCCAGCTACTTGCCTTGTATTGACATTGCTCATAGAAAAATTTTTATACTATAATTCAGAATCGCCTCACCATGGAGGCTCAACCACCGCTCAAGTCCACCTAAGCATCTCTGCTAATCCAGGAGGCCCTTCATCGTCAACAGGAACAATCTATGCCGACAGCCCTCTAGGTGACTCGTACGGGCCTGGCGGCACTTCACCTTTGCTCAATCCAATGGATTTTAACAGCGGGAACATCGCAACAGCTTCTAAAAATCCCCAAGGTACAACTGAAAAGCTGTATCCACACAGGCCACGCTCCTCCAGTTCGTCATCTGATACCAACAGCTGCTGCAGTAGCCTGAGCAGTCCTGTGGCCAGTAGTGTGGGCGGAAATGGGCTTACAGCTGACGCAGATGTCGACGATAGTAGCTGTTCACCGCTTGACTCCGGTTCGGTTGGCGAGCTATCGGACTCGATGTATAACGCTAGCGAGAGCGATGTATCTGAGCCGATGAATCCTTCGACTGTACTTGGAGCCGGCGGTACCATGATAGGAACAAGAGCTCGTTTCTTTAGTGATTCTTCGGGTGGAGGTCCTGGCGCGTCCAGCGGTTCAAGCGGGACAAGCGATCGTTCTTCGTCACGTGATCTGGATCTTTCAAGTGCTGCCGGCCTAGATGCTACGACCTATGGAGCATACGATGGCGCCTCAACAGGTATCGCAGGACACAGTAGACGATTTCATTTGGATCGGATTGAAGAGGAATCTGAATCTGACATTGGCCACAATAATGGAACGTGTGCGGTAGGATCAAAAAACTCGTCGCGAAGAAGAAACTCTAGCTCCGGAGACGAAATACCAGTAATGCCGTACAGTTCATCGCCGCAGCCGTATGTTAGCTCTTTACGTTCATCAAAATACCACGACATTGAGAGTCCCACAAAACCATACGGATCACCTGCTGGATTGAATCAGCGTAGTCCTTCTTCGTGTTTTAGCGAATTTGCGGTTTTCAGTCAGCATAGATTGAACAATGGTGACGTATTTTTGGCAACGAGCACACCAAGATCAATAGCAACCCCCAAAATTCTTCCTAATGGTAGTGCTACAACTGGTTCTCGGAAAAATTAGCACGTGGTTTGGTACTGGTGGAGCAATTACAGAGCCGAATCAAAGTTTGCGATCAAACTATCGTTTTTACATGAAGAAGAAGAAGCTAAGTTTGTCTATGTAGATTCAAATATGTTCCAATATCAATTAGCTTATATTAATGGAAATTAACTTATATAGCAGGAACTTCTGGGTTAGCGTCTTTTAGCTCATTTTTAAGGCATTGCTTATGACGGCGGTTCTGTTATTCCTATAAAATCAACTGATCCTGCGTTATTGCATAAACTGTTTATGTATACATCACTGATGACAGCTAGATCAAATTCGACAGATCTTGTCATACTAATTACAGTATATGATTGAACTGTAGATTATGGAAGGCACACCCATACCTTACAGCAATATCTGTAGTTGGACAAAGTAACTTGTACGAGCTGAAGTGAAATGTACATTTTTGCAAACTAATGGTGTGACGGGCCCAGTATAGAATCCGCATTGTATTTACGATGGGATTCTGTTCTAAGCATATCGGGCTTCTCCAAAGTGGGGTTGGTATTTTTCGGCTTCCCCTGACAAAAATGGTTGAACCTGGCTAAATTTTGGATGCCGTGACAAAACGTCCCTTGCCAGAATTTTTGGCTCTCGGGCAAAACACCCACTGTTGACAAAACACACGACAAAATTTTTACAAATATGTCTTCTTGAAGTTAGAAATTTGTTAGTTTCAGTGCCAAAAGATTGAAAGTTGTTTTTACATCAATACATACGTTTTTCCACCACTTTTGAGGTATTTATTAATTAGCGTTTTGTGCTAAAAACCGACATTTTGAAAATTTTTTAGTTTTCGAAAACGTTTTGATCGCGATTGTATAAAGTTTAGCCCATCTAGCTCTAAAGCATAACTTTGTTTCAGGACGGGTTTGCAAATGCGCATCGAAATTTTGTTCTATGGTACGCAACTAGTTTTCCCTATAAAAGTTGGTATAAGTGAAATTGTAAATCAATATCGGTGCCGGAAACAACTAAAGTTCGGAATATCAAAGCGTATACGCTGAAAATATTACTTAATTTTGCTTAAACTGGTCTTGAATAATTGGTTGTTTAGTAACTTACTGTAGCGCTGATTTCCGTTTACTAAATTTACCACATCGCAAAGGTGGTGGTGAAAGGCGCTGCATATTTAATATCGATAAACATCGAAGCGCAAGACCTATAATGCGCCGTTCACAGAATAATGCGTACGCCGACTGAAAAATGTGTGTTACAAAATATGCGTCGTCCGTACCTTGTTATAAACGATCGATCGATCGCATATTAAGTTAGACGACAAAGCGTCTATAAATTTGGTTACAGACGATTAGTCGTCCGCAACAAATATTAGAAACGACGAGCTCTTTGTAATATTCGTTGTGGACGATTGGTCGTTTTAACATTTTTTATAGACGACCGATCGTTTATAACATTTATTATAAATCATCGATAGTCTGTAACAAATATTACAAACGACAAACTATTGAAGAAGGGATGAAGTAAAGTTTACAATATGCCATGAAAGGAGTTTCATGTTCACTAATGATCTCTATAGCTTTATTGTGTCATTACCGCTGGGTTTACTCTATAGGTAGTTACAGAAACTTATGATTCGTACGGTGTCTTTAGGCGTTTCCATTTTACCGCTGTACCCCGTGGACATCTGCAAATTCTTGTATATTTACTGGGCTTTATAATGGCTTTGTATGCGACCAGTTACCTTTTCAGGACACTTCCTCACCTCGAAAAAACTTTAAATATTATTTTCGTTACTAAATAAAATATATCTCCCACACGATTCGTCATCCTTTTGCTAAATTACCGCACTAAACTTTTATTACAACATCGACCATAGCTCTTGGTTACTGAAATAATGCAAATTTTTTTTTACAACAACGACTATAGCTCAGCTATGGATGTGCTAATATGCGTAATTTATCATTGACTGCGTTTAACAGTCAGCATAGTAATAAAGGCATTTACCAGTATGTTTACAGATCCAGGAGCAGAGCTTAAAAAGCGTTCCTTTAGGCCAAAACAAAGCAGAATTAAGTTGTTTTCGGCTATAGCATGGTATCTGCTGAAGTGATGTGACAAAAATATTCGCAATATAGGCGAACCATTTATCGCACAAACAGTCACAATATCAAGCCTATACTCTTTTAATAAATCAATAATATAGCAAAAACTGTTTAGTTTGTATCAAAATCGCATAGGCAGTGCAATTGTTCCTAAGACTTACTACTGACTGGCAGTGACTGGTTTAATTTATACAGTCTATGCACCCTAAGGTTATATGCTATGTCATCAATATTTTCGCAATATCTTGAAAGCAAAAAACAGTAGACAAAAAACTTTATTTTGGACCGAAATTCGTGTATGTTTTGCAGTTATCATTTATTGCTTTGAAATATTTAGTTCCAATTGAATCAAGATTTAGCTGTGCTCTAGTTGCTTCTGGTACATGTGGATTCTGTTATCTCAGCCAATGTCAGATTTTATTCCAATGCTTTGTTCAAAAATATTTTATGGGTCAGAGATATATTATATGTTGTTTTTATCAACAGTATTTTTGCAAAGACCTGTCCGATTTGACTTAAAGTGCAACTAGGAGCAATTATATATTAAACGAGTTTATTAGCTATCCGTCGCTATGCCTGAAAGTATTACTAAAGCTTTATTCTGGCCAGCCAACAGCCGAAGGCCTCTCCCCTTGAGTACCCGGCAACCCCGTAGGACTTCGGCATTTACGCACGATGAGAACAACTAGTTGAAAAAATTCAAAATTTGAAAATTGTTGCCGCTAAAAATTTTTCATCTTTAATAATCTCTCATGGTTGGCCGAGAAATACCCAAAATATATTTATAATAATGAAACGCACGTGCTTAATTTGCCGAATAATCGTATAAGTCCACTATTTTGGTCAAAAATTTTCAAAAATGTGATTCTCTGTGATATTCCTTCAACAAATGTTCGTCACCAAATTCAAGTTACAATTCGTCATATATATACGTAACTGCAAGGTGCTCGTGTATATATGGCTGAAATAAAATTGTCACGTACGCGTTCTTAGTGTCTGCTCATTTTGCATAGCATTTTATAGCGATGTTTTTGTTCAGTATTTAGCCAACTATACAGCTTTTCTAAGCTGACATTGACCTTGACATAGCGGTGCTTACCACAATCACACTCGCAATTAATAACAAATGTTTATCAAATAAGACTAAAACACAGAGTCAAAAATTTTATTATTTTTATTTAATGCAGATGCAAAAATTATTCCTAGTTGCCATAGGGCCTTGGTGCACTAAATTCGCGGACGTGCAGCACTATTTTGTATTAAAACAACAGCTTTACCAGGCTTCCCCGAATTGGATGGTCGCTGGCAGTTTACAATCCTCCTTTCCCCCCTCCGATGCCCTAGCTACCTCATTGGACTTCCCACCTTGAGAATGTATAGCTATGCAGCATTGCATGCAGGGGACACCACCAGCTCGTTTTTACCCTGTTCAGGAAAGAGACTTTTTTCGTATGTTGAAGTCAATGCTTGACAGGCAAATATACACAATGCCAATTATATTACATAACAACAAATGCTAGAAGCCGCTAGCAATAGCATGTAAATGACTGAACCGATTTGATGAGTATAAAATTTTCGGCCAATGTAACCTTTAGAGCGGAAATGAAATGCATGCTATACCGTTATTGATACTCTAAGACTAAGCCTTAGTCTTAGCCTAAGCTAAGGTTTCTACATGACCTATGTATTAAGCCTAGGTCGGGGGGGCTGCCGCCCCCGAAACCCCGCTCTAAGCTGTTCTTTTTTCTAACGTTATAACGTCCGGCCCCTAAAGGCGACATAGGCCAAATTTTCGATGTGCTTAGTTTATCCAGGCCCACCTTATATAAGGGAAAGACTTATAACTGGTTTTATTACCATAAAAACCTCAACTATATTACTGTACCGCATTTTTACTGCGCATGTGATCTTGAATAGTATGCTGTTAACCCTTTCCCGCACACGGTCACACGTGTATGACAGTGTACGTTGCGACTCGATGGGCATACTGAGGTTTTCAATCGGCGAGCTTTTGTGCGTGCGTTGTTATTAGCTAGCTTTGTGCGGTTCCTTCAAAGAAAAGACCAGCATCTCTGAAATAGCGTAGTGGTGGCGTACAAAGCTCTCACCGAAACGACGTAGACTCAATCCGGCATAGCGGCAAAGCATTGCTTAACATTGTACAAAATACATAATTCATGTGGAAAAGTGTTAAACTCTATATGCGCGATGACCACTACCGCGAGATAACGAAAGAATCATATCCCCCATTTTAGGACAGAGATTTGTAAATTAATTAGCATTTGTTACATACGGACGGCCGTCTGTATCATTTTACTATATTGTTGAACCAACTACTTTTCGAACAAACTCTCATAGACTTAAACTAAATATTTTCAATAAAAATATGCAAGGACAGAGGTAAAAAGTAATCTACATATTCGTGTACATGAACACATTCGCTGAACACTACATAGTAAATTGAATGCGTTAAACTAGTTAAATAAGATTATAAAGCTATCTTTCGCCGCTAGTGGACAAGAAATGTCCATTCATGGCATTTTGAAAACTACTTCATTCCTTCCTCAACAGTTCGTCGTTTGTAAATATTTGTTATGTACGATCGTCGTTAATGCCATTTGTTATGAACAATCAATCGTCTATAATAACTGTTATAAACTACAGATCATCCATAGGAAATATTACAAACATCTTGTCGTTTGTCATACAGGTTACGGGCGACGAATCGTCTGTAACCAAATTTTGTTATAGCTTTGTCGTCTATAACATAATATACGGACGATTGATCGTTTGTAACAAGGTACGGATGACATTTCGTTTGTAACACAAATTTTCCAGCCGGCGTATGCATTATTCTGTGCACGGCGCATGAATAATAGAAGAATCTTCAAAGCTGTTTGCTTATATATGTCATTTCGATGGCATAAAGAAGCTCAACATAAGTAATGTTTCTGCTGCTCGGAACTTATACGCTTCTTATAGTATATATATGTCGAAGGTCCGTCGCCTTAGGGCAGTAAAGGCGGTCGGCGGATAGACGTCGCTGGGGCAGGGCGGGTGGTGTAGGGTTTTAGAATTTTTTTGGAACTCAAAATTTCTTGGGAAAATTTTCGCCAATTTTTGACAATTTTCGCTAATTTTTCCTAATTTCTCCTATTTTTGACAATTTTATCGCAATTTTGGTAATATTCACCTATAGCTTTTAGCTTTTTTACAAAATTTTTTCCGCACATATACAGCGCGCCGTGGGAAAGCGCTGCCTTCAGGGTATAGCTTTGGTTTGATGGGGTGGGGTGTAATAGGGTGATGTCCGACCATAAGGGATGTAAACCCCTACCCTCGCATCGAAACTTATAATGTGTTCCAGCCCCGAGTTTTTTGGGGGAAGGCAAGCGAAATGAAGGGGCCAAATACAACAGGAGGCAACTGGGAGGTAAAAAATTTGGTTTCGCCTACGTGTAACTGGGGACCCCTAGGTGGACTGGGGATATCGAAAACCGTTATTTATAACAGATATACGGTTACATTTTATAACAAATGCGCATTAACGAAAGAGAAGCGACTAACGGCAACGTCGGTAATTTGTAGAAAGTTAAAATTCGAACTCTTACGGAAAAATGACTATTTTGTTGCTGCGAGAAAAATTGGTTCATGCAGCAGTTGCACTGAAAAGTACACAGGTGTCGAACTGCCAAAAACGGTGTGAGACAACACTGTGAGCACCTGATGAAATCCGAAATATATAGGGTCAACATTTTCCTTTTTGTAGGAAAACCTAATGCTGAATTGCTACCGGTACCGGTGCTATCTCACACAAATGGCTTCCCCGGTTCACATACGCAAAATTTCACACTACCCCAGAAATTTTCACTTGCTCCAACCACATGCTTAAATATTGATTACAATATTTCACTCTGTTATCTATGGTTAGTGTGGACGCTTCAAATTATATGATGATTATATATAACTATAATGATAAATTCCAATAATTTATAATCTATGTCATACTGATAAACGAATAAATCACTGAACAACCTCGACTACTGCGTACTAAGACAACGTGACCATGGCAATGCATATAGATATATATGCTAAAGCAATATGATTCACATACCGTGTATGTATCGTTATTGTGCTATAACGTGTATTTATACATATATCCAATCTCAAACATGTTACTATAATAAATGTAATTCAAAATTCGAGAAAAGATAAAAAGGCGCAAAATACAAGCAAAAATAAAATCAATTCAACAATAACGCAGAAAGTACATTTACATAAGTAGTAAATGTAACATTTCGGTTGCGAAACCCAGTCAATAGAAAAACAAAAAGAAACATAATAGTATAAATTATCTGAAAGAAAATATAATTACACTAAATAAAATATCTCTGTTGGCAGATCAGTTCGGATATCCCATTTATCATACCCAGCCTAGCTAAGTCATTGATTTGTACCATAATTGTCTAGCTAGGCTATTGTTCACCCGATCTAGTTCAGTTACACGCGTTACATAATACGAACAACGTACACGCATCTTGTCGTAAATGATGCATAACAGAGAGTAATCCATATGCAAAGCTGACAGGCATTGGAGAACCGTTTTCTGGTAATTGCGAATCGCCAAAATTTGCTCGAGCACAAAGTGTAAATTTTGGAATATGGTTTAGGTTTTACTAATTATCGTTTAGTAAAAACCGATCCAAATTCTGTAGTCTTTCTGTAACAAGGGTATTGGATTTGATATCGGCTAAAATAGGATGGCCGCTAGGGTCACCTTACGTTTATTTGACGCAATGTTATTTATTGCTCTATGAATAAATGAGTCTAAAGAATTAGCCTGAAGGAACAGTGTCGATCAAGCTCTCGGCAGCATTTAATGCTAGAATGTGAGTCAACGTACTAGTGCTCACGGGTCGGAATAATTGCGAGCTAGCGACTTCCATAATCAATTATATTAAATGAACCACATGATTGTTTTCAGCAACCTGGAAAACTGTATAATTAAAGATGCGATAAATTATAGCATTACGTTAAAGACTAGGAAATCATGAATGGTTCTCGTGAGAGACGGGATTTCCAGGCGATAAAGTAACATTCAAAAAGTTACATCGGACACATATACATCAAATGAATCACTCTATCGCTTTCAGTATTTTCAAAAGCAATTATAAACGCAGATGAACATTAGCTTGAAAACCACGTAATCACGCATGGCTCAATGAGGGGATTATAGCATAAGATTGAACATCACGAAATCATACATGGTAATGGTGGTTCCCAGAGGATACAGTACCACCGCAAAAAGAGCACATCGGTAACAAATACCTTCAAATGTTTCATCTCATCATTATTCATCAGGCTTGAAAACCATTATGTATAGTGACTATATTACGCTTATTAACGATTATCTTAAAATATAATATAGAAAATTAAAATAGGTCTTTTTGGCACTTCATTTTGCGTTCCTGTCTTGTTATCACCCGGAGTCTTACAAAAAGTGATAGTCAACAAGTTGAAGGATTTCCTGCAGGCGAAAACCAAAAATATACAAGGGTTTTTGATATAGAGTCAGGGTTTGAGATATAACTGAAAATGTATTTCCCTCACTAACAAAAATAGAGGGCGAACCCCATTTCAATGGGATCTATCGTAGCCCATGACTGAAGTTGTATTGATGAAATCTATATATGATCACGGGCATGACCATAGGCTATCATATGCAACGATAAAATTAGATATGTTCTTGAAAGAAAAAAGTTGATCGAAACGCGCATACAGACAATGTAAAATTTATTAGTGTGCATAGAAAAATGTTCACTTCGCTCGCTACGGAAACAGAGTTTCAATCTTTCAAGAGCATTACCAAGCTACCAAACATAGATGCTCAAGGTCCCAGAGTGTACTAGGGGCAGCTCTAGCCCTAAGGGATCGCAGCTGCACCAACAATTTCCTCGGTGTGGTGCAGGGACAATCCCCAGACAATTACGGATATACCACACTTTACAGCACAAGGATTGGAACCTTTATTCCAGAACTTACCGCTCAGGGCACACAAACCGACAATATATCCCATCATGTACCCCTCTGTCACAATCAACTTATCGATTAGTCATATTGCCCGTTTCAGACCTTGTTCGCATAGCCTGGAGTCGCACGCGTGCCTTTACTTCTAATCGCGAGGGCCGGAAACCGTGGCATGCCTAGAAGCAGGGTGTACTGAGGCGAGCAATGGACTAATACGGAACCTGAGAACAGGAAGCCAATGACGCGTCTCCTGGGAACAGGGTGACGTTGCCTGCCTTCCCCGCAGCCTGGCGCTAAAAGTATATCTCCAACGAAGATCCCCACTGTGCAGGCACTGTTAGAGTGCCTTCGTCCTAAAATCATTTCGTTTAGCTTTTGAATTTAATGTGCACAGCGAGCTCCCTCAAAATCGCATACAAACACGGTGTTAGTTATTAAAGGGCGGCTCTCGAGGCTCGCGGTCGACTCCACCTATTTCTGATTCTACTATTTGCTTGCGCTCCGCAGTAGCGTAGTTATTACCAGGTCCGCGGTAGTTTACATCACCCGATCACCTTAACCCGAACGAATAGCTCTGGCGTGAGAAAGAGAAACCCCTATTTACATTTCGTGCAAACGGCCACATCCCGTCTTCGCTTCTATTCAACCTGAAACTTTATCCTTATTTAGCCAGTATTTTATTATTGCTGAAGCCAGCCCCGTTCACCGTCGCTTGTAGGAATCGTTAAACTCCCCTCGATAGGACGACTGAGAATCATGCCTTCGTCAAATTAATTTACTGGGAAACTTTTTTGATACAAAAAACCCGCGACAGTGATCGCGACTGCTTCCAGACTTGTCCTACACTTCTAGTGTTCCACCTATCCGTCTCTCTCTGGTACATTAACAAATCCCTTTCCAATTTTCCCCAATCTCCTTGCTAAATATCCTGTACTAAATTTTGAAAAAATGCAAACCTATCGGACCAAGAAGAATAACCAGAAACAAGCGACCCGATGAACGGGGAACCAGTTGAGCATTGGTGGGGACTATTTAGCCAAATAATTTGTCAATTTTGAAACTTTTATCGGGCTTGGACTTTACGGGCGTGCGGATCATCCTTCCGACGCTACAACGTCCGCATAGGCAGCCCTTTCGGGATCAAAGAATCCAAAAGACCAGTTGAGGCCCTCCACCGTGGAGGCACGGCGAGAAACCTCCCTGGGTATATCCAAAACCCAACAAGAAAACGAAAAGCATAGCGAAAATACAAAGAATGTAAATGGCGACAACCGCTAAAACCGACGACGAAAACTCGACTGGTCCCGATGCTGCTTCGGGCATTCTTCTTTTATACCACGGTCGGCTCCCTCTTTCTCAGCCCCCCTCATTGTCGCTAAACTAGCACTTGTTACACATATTTCAAATGCCGATTGCAGACAAGCCAAAATCATCGAACTATTTGGGCATTTAAACGTAAAGCAACAAAATAAAATATCCGCCGTACATATACAAGCAACTTGAAACACTGTAACGAGCCGCACAGGGCGATGTGGGACGATTAAAAGAAAGTCGCCGACAATAACAAGTTTTGCTGGGCAGTGGCTGAAACGTGCCAAAAGAGCACGTAAACAACCTAAACCTCGCGCTGGTCGGCGCGAGGTTTTATTTTGGGCAAATATAAAAGCGCTTCAGGCGCTGCAAATAAATCAGGATTGTGTTAGATTTTTAAGCATAATTAACGAACAGAGTGGAGTAGGCGGCCGGGGGTAGGATCATGTCCATGCCCTGGCTGGTCGCCTACTGGAGAAAGAAAATTTTCACGTAATCCAACTAGGTGGCCTGCTAGAGGCCGTTTCTGGAGGAAAAGACGGAGAATTTTGGTGTCCCGAGGAGGTTATTGGGATCCGGGGAGAACCAGTAGCGGTTGGGGGCCCTGGGTTATGGTGCGATGGTTAGTATAGGATATCGCGGGGGTGCGGTGGTCGGAAAATCGGGTGGTTTTGGTTATGTTCGTTATGATCCGAGGTTTTAAAATTTGGGTGTTTAAACGTTTGGTTATGGGTTCCTGAGTACTTACGGGTGAGGGTTGGGTTGGCCTGAATGAGTGATATCGAAACTTAGAAACCCATATTAATAATTCGCTAACCCTAGGCTGCCCATTTAGTGAGAACCATTTAGAATTTGCCTTTTTGGATCACCCTATTAAAATCCTTAGTTGCTCTTTAGAGGCTACACATTATAACCTTATAAACACACAAATTATGCCACTCCTGCGTGCCCAGACAGGAGCTCTTCGAAATCAAACGTTTCCGGAAAGGTCTTGATCCTGAATTTCGTTAGTTCGGCACCCCGACGACCCATCCTGACACGCAGTATACAACTTGCATCTTACGACATATCAATTATATACTATTTTCGACATAACTATTATTACATCAATATTATATATAAACATATATACGCACCGGGATGAGTCTTTTGGGTACCGAGATCGCTTAATTTGCCCAATTGAACGTGAATGTTCGACTATTGTCCCCGGCTCACCCGAGTGCGCACCCTTTTCCTTATACACGGCATCATATTACGATAATAACATGTAACCACATCATATCATTTTAACATTGTGGGTTCGACCGGATACCCCTATAGGTGTTCTAGAGTGGTGTGAAAATCACCCCGCGCTGGTGCAGCGTGATCTTACCAATACAGTACAATGATAACATAGAGTTTATTTTATAGCAACAAAGGATTATACAGAAATTGTTGCCGAGATCACGCTCCACCGGTATCCGATCGCCCGTTAAGTTAAAGTTGTTCCTTTTTATAGTATTCTAAATGTTGATTAAAATCCCATAAAAACTCGGGCTGTTACACCAGGGGATAGCCGGGGCATAGACTGAAGAAGGAGATCGGCCTTCGCCTATCTGGTGGAATGAGCTGGCCTATGGAGTGCGAGACCCTCGGCGCCTATGAGTTCGGCGCCTGCTGCATCCACTAGGAGCAAAATTGTAATTTTATTCAAATTAAAACACAAGAAATTGGTTCCCAAAATGTTACATTGTTTTGGCAACAAATATATTGAATTTAGTTGATCATATCAATGTTAATAATGCAACATTTTAAATTTTATTCAAATTAAATAGAAAATATTAACTTCCAAAATATTAGACTGTCTCGGCAACAAATAGGTCGATGTTAGCCGGATATGTCAATATGTTTACTGTTAACAATGTAAAACCTTAAATTTTATTCAAATGCGAATATAAACTATTGGTTTGCAAAATGTTATACTGTTTTGGCAACAAACAAGTCGACGTTAACTGAACATGTCAATATTTTTACTGTTAACACTGTAAAATCTTAAATTTTATTCACATTCGAACGCAAAATATTAGTTCCAAAATGTAGCACTGTTTTGGCAAAAATTGGCTCGATGTAAAGATGGACATGTCACATATCAGTATACATATTGCTAATAGTGTAAATTCTAAATTTTATTCAAGTTTAAGCACAAAATATTGGTTCCCAGATACCGTCGAGATATTAGTCGTTAAAACAGTGTAACGTGTCAGGAACCAATATTTTGTGTTCGAATTTGAATAAAATTTAGAAATTTGGATTGTTTTTAATAATCATTGATATAAGCACCTAACGTAGAGCTGTTCGTCTCAACAGTAGCAATTTGGGAACCAATATTTTTGCTTTAACTCGAATAAAATTTAGTTTTATACTATTAACAGTAAACATATTGATATGTCCGGCTAACATCAAACTATTTGTTGTTAAAATGGTGTAACATTTTGAAACCAATATTTTGTGATTTTGGATAAAACTTACATTCTTTAAACACTGGTATGATGACCAGCTAACGTCTAGCTATTTGTTGCCAAAACAGTGTAACCAATATTTTGCTTTATAATTTGAAAAATCTAGAATTTTGGATTGTTTATAATAAACATTGATATAACCAGCTAACGTTACTATGGGTTGCCAAAAACAGTGTAACATTTTGGGCCAAAGTAACCCTGAGGTGCGTAAAATAAAATATAAACAATGCGGTTATCGATATACTAAGCCTTAGCCTAAGCTTAGGTCGTTATATGAGACATACAGTAAACCTTCGTCGGAGTGCTGCTGGCGCATAACCCCCTCTCTAACATATACTTTTTTCACCGTTATGACGTCACGCCTTCAGTTTTGCATGGGCTCAACGTTAGCTGGTTATATCAATGTTTATTGCAAACAATCCAAAATTCAAAATTTTATCCAAATTCAAATACAAAATATTGCTTCCTAAAATATTACGCTGTTTTATCGAGAAATAGATTCATTTTAGCTGGCTACGTCAATATGTTTACGGCAAACAATGCAAAATTCTAGAGTTATTCAATTTAAACACAAAATATTTTCTAAAATGGTACATAGTTTGGCCAGAAACTGTTATATATAATGACCCCGATCAGGGGTATAACAGTTACAGCGACCGTTCATGTATCAGAGCAACATTGTCGTAGTATATGTGTTACAGCTGCTCAACACATTTTTGTAACAGTGTATATAAATGAATTACCGTTGGGTTTACGCTTCGTAATATATACCAAACATTAAATCGGCAAAAAAGTTTGACCCGTTTAGTTCCCGAACTCAAAGATCGACAGATACACAGTGTTGTTCAAAGTCTAAGTTAATCGCCAAATAGGAATCATTAAATAATTTGGCAGATCTTGTTCCTAGCTTTATGCACCGAAAACCTTCTGAATTTAGAGACTAAGAGTTGTAAATCTTTCTGCCAAAGATAGAACACGCTGTTTCTTGGTTGTTGCGTTACTGAATTAATGCAGATTTTTAAACAGCACCATGAACGGATGTGCAGATATGCCTGATTTTTCCACGCATCGCGTTTAACAGTCAACAAATTTTTGAAAGCATATATTTGTACTTCTTCTTTTGTATGTGCAGAAAGGTTAATCATCTCTCAGTTTTAAACCAAAATCAAGTCTTATTTTGTTGTTTCTGTCTATAACATAGCAACCTCTAAAATAATTTGATAACAAAGTTTTCACAAAAGAGGTGATTTGAGCTATTGCAACTGCAGGCCTAACATTTCGCCAATAAACCTTTTAGCAACTGTATAGCAAAACCAATATAGATAACGTTGTGTCAAAATCACTTAGGCAACGTAGTTGTTACTATAACTTGAGTGCATCTCTGATTTGGTGTAAATTTTGAAGGTCGGTGTACCTATAGTAGTCATATTATAACGTTGATCTATTTCTGACATCGCCCACCCTACGCAATATGGAATATATAGCCTATATCCAAAACCAGTATTATGGACCAAAATTTGAGTATATTTTATTGTTTAATGGCATTGAAATAGTAGACTCTATTTGGCTTAGTTTCTGTAACAAGGTTATATCGCTGAATTCTTACCGAAATTTTAGAAATGGCTACAACATAATAGGCGAAAGTATCGTGCAGACTATAATCGACCACTCTTGTGGCTTCATGTGACTAAACAAAAATCTAAAAGCAATGGCGTTACATCCAACTGTCTCTGCACAACATCTTGTTTGTATTTGGCTTTCATTGCGCCAAATAAAGCATATTCTAACTGTAGACTATATTGTTTTCCTTCCAAACTACATTAAACCAGTCACGCATATGTACAAACGGAGTAAAGCTGGAGAAAACACAGTGGTTGTATTGATATTTCATATCAATTTAATAAAATTAAAAGTAAATTTATTTCATCAACAGTTAAGTATGGACAAGGGAAAGCTATGAGCTACTATAAATTGTAGTCGCCAGTAGATATTTAATTAGAGATCATTAAACAACGAAAATGCAAATATTTATCAGGTGTTTATTCAGTATGTTGATATAAAAAATCCATAAAACAATTTGTATAGTCATATATTTGGTAATTCGAATGTTCGAATCGAATCTTAGTGAATTCATCAAATTGGAATTACTGATATATATGCTATTAAGTTTAATAAAAATATTCCTTGCTTATTAAAATATTTATAAAAATACATTGCATTCTTGCAAAAGTTCACAATTAAGGACATAGTTGTGCTTGTATCGAAATTAATTCATATCGGTGCAGAATATTCCAACACCTGCATATTTGGAAAGAAGATATTGAATCGCTGTGCTAACAGCAACGCCACTGGTGGACTATCGTATACCAGTCTACATTTTTATCCTTCTACAAACAAAATCTACAAACAAAATCAGTTTAAAGACTCTGTATTACCATAATAATTTTGAAAGACTAGTCCAGCGATAGATCAAATAGTAATCAACGCTGGTTACAACCCACGGTGTATTGCGAGTAACGTTTGAACACACCTTTGCATCACGGTGACTAGAGCGCGAATCGTTTACTGGTTACTGATATATTTTGGAAACTGATTAAGTACTAGAGGAACATGGCAAAAACGACCAATAAGACATATATAGAAGAAGATATACAGTTAGTGCAACAGTTCGCAATATAGTGTGGGCCTATTTGGATGAAATTAATAAGAACTACTTAAAGTTTAATATTTAACACTTAGAGAAATATATGTAATGCCTAGGAGAGGGCAGGGGCTACCCCAAGGCCAGGACTCCGTAAGGCCCCACACCCCCCACACTCGCCAAATGCGTCTCATCTAAACCGGAAAATACGGGGGTTTCGTTTCGACAAAGTGTTTAGTTTACACTTTATTGCTTACTAAATAATAAGAATTTATTTCCAAAAGTAAACTAATATTCATTATATTAGTGAAGCAGCAGAATCCTAACCAAATTTAAGAAAGACGTTCCAGGTATAAAATTCGCAGAGTTATATATAATTAATAACTGCTGGGTTTGCATTAAGGAGGAACTATTAATTATTCCTCTGTTGTTGCGTGAATTTCGATTAAACTAAATAACCTCTGCAGCAGTTTTCATGATTTTGTTCAAGGATTGAATGCAGTAGAAAGACACATGGAGTAGTATATAAAGAGTGATCCAAATTGCCGGAAGCACATAAGTAGAATGTTCAAGGCATCTTTCTATGCGTCACGTACAATGTTTTGCTGGCATTGTCCGCGAAATGCAGGTAGCTAGATTTCTTTGTTTTTATAATTTCCACGTTGGTGCGGTATGTAACTGTCAGTTAAGTTCTATTCGATCTAATTTATTAAAATTAAGATATGTGAAAACTCTTTGGGAAGCTGCACACTGATCAAAATAGTCTGCAACGTAATGTAGAACAGACAGCCTAACGAAACGGCGGGCTAATGGTCTAAAGCGACGTCCTGACAAACCACAGGTTAGGTATTTAACTCCTCTCCACACCTGTCTTTTATATTTTTTCTAATTTTTGTTTCAGTCAATGGACCCGTTCATAACGTCTAACAACGAATCAAAAATGAAATACTAATAAAACAAAATAGTACTAATGAAAAGACAAATAAAAAGTTCTTGCTATCATGTCGGTTCCAATTCATGCGAAATAATTAAATTGCGAATTTTAAGTTAAAATCAAATCTAGTTTCACAAATACTAGCGAGCAATACTACAGAACTTTATTAAATCAATAAATAGCTGGATTCGGATTTAAAATTCGACTTTTAATATGAGTGAAAAGCATTAACTACTATACTGGTAATTTTTTCTTCAAAAACTCATATTTCAAGCTCTTTAGTATACACTGAGTTTTCATTTTCTAAAATTTTTTTCCGGATAACATAAGCAAGTTGTGCCAATTCAGAGATATGAAAGGTGAGAACCGCAACGGTGGCCTAAATAGGTACGTTATGAAATTAATCAAAATCCAGTTGTCAACAGAAACCGCTATATTAATAAATTACCTCGACCGCAATGGTAATAAGCTTTCTATTCTCATACAAGGCAACCAACCTATAGACAAAATTGTTTGTGATTTAGCAAACACTTAGTTTCGAAATAGGATTTTAGATACACATATGTCAATTTTTTTGTTTCACATGGTAGTTTACCGGTGGGGACAAAAATTACAAGGGAAATTAAACTTAGCGAATCCCGAAATGCTGCGAGGGAGCTACGGACCAGAAGACAACCGTTTTGTACAAGATGGGCCGAAAATGCCACAAAATGATAAGCAGCCAACCTCTCTAATTTGAAGACGTCTGCAATAAATTATATATTATTGTGTCAGTGAAATAGACGATTTTGAAATTGCTTAACTCAAAAGTATTATCTCAACGTATTTCACGCACCAATATCATAAAAACTGCGTAATGAGCTAACTAAAGATTGTTAAATATGGAACATATACCAAAGTCTTTCATAAATAGTACAAACCCAGCGAAGCATCTACTGTTAGATCAAAAATACTATATGTTCCAACAGTCAGCTGAAATTCATTATATTATCCAAGGAGCCGAATTCCAACAAAAGTGCAGATGTTAAAGGTTTAAATATTATATACTTATCAAAAACACTTATATTTTATGTCAAATAAAATTTTTTTGCAAGAATGACGAAAGGAAATGTCTAAAAGCAATGTCGTATTAGATAAACTCGACTGGAGAAAGTTTAACGTTACATATCTTTTTATGAAAAGCATGTATATTAAAATATTTTATGGTATATCGTGATTTAATTTTAATTTCAATTTTCATTAAATACTACACTGTTTTAGCCCACATATTAGAAGCAGATAGTCAAATATAATTATATACAACCACAGTCGTTCAAACAAGCTGCAAATCAGGGCAGGATGGCTAAAATTAGTTTTGCCGATGAAATGTTGTCTTGTTATTGTTGTTGCTGTTCCTGCTATTGTTGATATCACCGACAATTTTCAGCGAAAGGCTAACAGGAGCTATATGCGTCGGGTAGGTGTGTAAAGCTGGGCTTTTGAGAACAGATATCGAAGAATAGATTCACGCATGCTAATTTTCGAGTTTCGTGTAAAAATTTCGGCAGCCAATCGTTCCTAAAAGGCAAGAAGACATTGCTATAAAAATTTACGAACATTTTGTTATCAGACAAACAAACCCACCATTAATGGGAGGATTGCGTTAGTGGAGCATTCTTTGTGTCCTTGATGGAATGGCACAATCATTCCTTGGAGGCAACAAAACCACGCAATAATTTATAAATATTACTATTAGCAATCAAAACGGTCCTGGGGCACTTTCTGCCTTTCAGATCGAACTGCCAACAACGAAACTGGGTTGCAGTATTGATACTTAACACCCAAATAAAGGCAATATTTTCTAAATGCTTGAATATATGAATAATTCATATATGTGTATAGAAATTTGAGTTTAGAACATTTAATTTCACAAAGACCATGAAATCATGTAATTTTAAATGCTAAAATATATTTAATACGCAGTGTCTCTGATTAGTGCACCGCTGGATCTGCAGTTATATGCTGTTAGTAAAGTGTGGATTAGAGTTTTTGTGTAAAATATCTAAAACTGACAATGTTGTTTAACTTAAATATCTAGCTAACGCGTTCTGGTATGCGTCTTTAAAAGAATATACTGGTAAAGACGATTTATTGTCTGTATTCGACTCAATGATTAACCATACGATATATATATATACTATTTAGTTCCCCATCGTTATCGTCCCAATTTTATTATAAACAATACAAATTTTGTAAGAAAAGTAGAAAATTACATTGTTTCACAAGGTTTAAAAAACCATATCAATATAATTGAAAGCATCTAGAGTCAATGTGCTAAAAATGCTATAATTTCCAAAAGATTTGGCATATTTATCGTAGAATCTAAATTCATAACCAAAAATCGATCAAATTTTTTTGCGCAAATATGTGAAAAAGATTTTACAGGTGAAAATGAAATTGTTTTCACAAGCAAAGATAGTAGCACCGTTGTTTTTAGCAATTTTAATGAAGTCACATTATTTAATAGATAATTCCAATCGATTTTATTAGAAATTATTTAACGCTCGCGGTAAATCATCATCATCAAAGTGGAGAAAATGATAGAAAAAAATTGAAATCTCATAAACCGAAATTATTTAATGCTTTAAGAATTCAGGATAACAAAAATGTTCGGTCCTGACGGTTTTCCACAATGTTTTATTCACAAAATCAGTAATGCAAATATGTAGCTTTATTAATTTGCTACATATCATCATTTGAATTTGAAATTATTCCTAGAGCGCAGGAAATATCCACGGCTCAGGCTTGAAAAGGGTCAATAATCTTGGCCATGACGCGCCATGACTCCGCAGGCTGGCAGCCCATGACCCGTCTTACCCGCGAACCGGAAGCTAAGTTCGCAGACGTCCTGTCCGCTTTTGATCGGGATTTCAAACCGCAACACTGTATATATATTACCAGCTCACGGAAGGTCATATATAAACGTCTCCGCACAGGACAAAAAGAAAAATCGTTTACTATTTACATATTGAAAACTAAATCATCCTACCAAAAGCGTATACATGAATTATAGATCTCCTGTAAGCCCTATGCTTACTGAGTGCGCTTATTTAACAGAACTGCACAGCTCCATTGAAATATATGCATTTATATCGACTGTGTTGATCAGTTCAATATGCAACATGATTGCATTAAAATGAATTTTGAATTTGCGGCATCAACAAACTGGCCCTGCCGTATCTTTTTTGTACATTCTATGGGCAATTACAATACTGTCACGATTATCATCAGAGCACCTAAGTAATTTTTATATTATTTGTGTTGAGCTGCCATTCATCTCGAAGCATCGGTGGAAAAGAAAGTGTATAATGCGGTGAGCAACACAAAGATCTTGCTGAATTTGGCGTACCTAGGCACCAATATTATAACATTCAAGTAAGTATGCTTTGCCATCCCATTTTTCCCCGCAGCCATATCTTCAGACAAGCCAGGGTTATGCCTTTACACAAAAAACAGGAATCAGAAATTTGTTTTCCAATTACCACAAGTTATGTGTTTTGTGTGCTTTAAATGAGGTACCAGAATCTTTGGTTAAAGATACTCTTGTTGTCTTCATGCAGAAAAACACGTACTTGACGCCTTTCAATATGATTTCGTTAAATGTAGATCCACTGTTATAAATTTTTGATAACTCTGGATGAACAGACAAAAGTTTTGATAGTAGTAAATTAGTCTACGTTTTACACTTAGGTTTTGCAAAAACTTTTGATTCAGGCTGCTACGCAATGTGTAAATGCCACCGGTAAATCAGGTAAATGTGTCATTTGGATAAAACGTTATTTAAAAAGTATCAGATTGTACAAACGAATGGAAATAGATCAGATTCGCTGTAGATACATTCCACTGTATTTGAGTTTGCCATTTTATCGATCAGTGCTATTTTTAGTACTAGCGTAAATTAAATTTATTTCAAGTAGCAGGTATCTCATAAATGTGGAAACGTTTAGTGAAAAAATGAAGAGACAGGCTCTCAATGCACTAAATCTTGACCATAATCAGATATATCTGGAGTTGCTGTATATGCTGCAATATACGGCAATTAACATTATGTCATTATAGTTAAAAAAATTATACATATATTCTTACCGATGCCTCCGATTATATTCCCACGGCGTATAAATACGCCTATGCTGTGCAAGCGTTTCTCGTTCGGCTAAATTTGGTCCACTGAACAGATTAAATTGTAGCAACATTGATCCCTAAAAATTATGAATGAACCACAAATTATATTCCCACGGCGTATAAATACGCCTATGCTGTGCAAGCGTTTCTCGTTCGGCTAAATTTGGTCCACTGAACAGATTAAATTGTAGCAACATTGATCCCTAAAAATTATGAATGAACCACAAATTATATTCCCACGGTGTATAAATACGCCTAAGCTGTGCAAGCGTTTCTCGTTCGGCTAAATTTGGTCCACTGAACAGATTAAATTGTAGCAACATTGATCCCTAAAATTATGAATGAACCACAAATTATATTCCCACGGTGTATAAATACGCCTAAGCTGTGCAAGCGTTTCTCGTTCGGCTAAATTTTGTCCACTGAACAGATTAAATTGTAGCAACAATGATGCCTAAAAATTATGAATGAACCACAAATTATATTCCCACGGCGTATAAATACGCCTATGATGTGCAAGCGTTTGTCGTTTGGCTAAATTTGGTCCTCTATTAAATTGTAGCGACATTGATCCCTAAAAATTATGAATGAAACACAAATTATATTCCCACGTCGTATAAATGTGTCTATGCTGTGCAAGCGTTTCTCGTTCGGCTAAATTTGGTCACTGAGCAGATTAAATTGTAGCAACATTGATCCCTAAAAATTATGAATGAACCACAAATTATATTCCCACGGCGTATAAATACGCCTATGATGTGCAAGCGTTTGTCGTTTGGCTAAATTTGGTCCTCTATTAAATTGTAGCGACATTGATCCCTAAAAATTATGAATGAAACACAAATTATATTCCCACGTCGTATAAATGTGTCTATGCTGTGCCAGCGTTTCTCGTTTGGCTAAATTTGGTCCACTGAGCAGATTAAATTGTAGCAACATTGATCCCTAAAATTATGAATGAACCACAAATAATATTCCCACGGCGTATAAATACGCCTGTGCTGCGCAAGCGTTTGTCGCTCAGCTAAATTTGGTCCACTGAACAGACTAAATTGTACCAACATTGATCCCTAAAATATAATATAGCCATATTATGAATGAACCACGAATGCATTATTATAGTACAATTTATAGAATGTGGATTCTATGTTTTGCCTACACAACGCAAGAAGTGAAAACAAATGTTAATGCTTTCACATTTCGCGTCAATACGCTGATAGTATACATACACAATTTTTATGATAAAACGTGTCTCCGTTAGTGAAATTCAGCCTTTTGATTGCAGCGATACTATAGTCCTTGTTTTAATTAATCGTATAATAAATACCATACAATGTGAGTTTCGTAGTCAATAAAATAGTCTTAGTTTAGTTGACGTTTGTACAAAACCCAAATCCAGTACTTTTTGGGAAAATCAACAATGTTAGGATCTTTATAAAATAGATTTTCGGGACCTGCATTCATGTAGATATCTAAACTTAGAAATCAGACCTTAGAAATCACACATGGAATATACATTTTTGCTAGCAACATAAATGAACACGAGGCAATATGTTGGTTTTCAGTGATATATATAAGTGTTTTGTAACGGATTGGATATAATGAAAACGCCAAGCGGCAGCATTTTTGTCAATATGCAAAATCAGTTTTTATAATCATAACACCTGCAGTAATCTTTGACCTCAGCTGCAAAATAAAATTAGAAATCAAAATCTTTGAAAAAAATTATATTAAATCAGAAATTGTAACACTTGAGAGGGAGGACCATTTTGGGAAATTTAATTAGAAATATAAATAACCTGCAAAATTTAGCTCTACACATAAGTACTCACGGAGAATAAAGATTATAACTAATATTGCAGACTGAATAATATTTGTACTATTAGCGTCTCTGCAGGGCAAAATTCTTATTATTTTAATGGTTACGTTGCTACTAAGTCTACACGACTCTAACGTCTAGAGTTTTCTGCATCGCGTAGGAACGAGTGTTTCTGCTTTCGGAGATATTGCGTCCGACAGTAGTGCCTAGCTCTATAAGGTCAATGTACGTTGGGTCTGCCGCCTAGTAGCTCTAACTGTAGAGTTCGTGATATATAGAAGACAATGCATGGTCACAGCCTGGCGGTGTACGAAACTATAACGGAGCACTTACGTAACCACGAAAGTCCAACGCTTCCAAAAACTGTTTAAAGGAGGCCATTTCTTCTTTATCCAAAAAATCGGGGCGTCCATCTTTCGGATCTCGGTCAAGTTCACCCCAATCGCGTATGCAAAACGTATCCTTGTAAAGATATTCACCAGCGCTTGCCGGGCATCGAAGCTTGTCTTTGTTAGCCGATTGAACGTTTGACTCGTTTTTAATGGATTCAAGGTTCGAGCAAACATCGCAGTAGATGCTGAAATACTACACGGTACTGTTGACCTATATAGAAGTACAATTATTTCTGCTTGATATTATAAGCTAATAATGGACACACAGAAACGTAAAAATACCATATGTGTCGAAAGTCCTTTAGCGTTAAGGGTAGATGTTCGGCGGGGAAGATCCTTCTCGGGAAAGGGGAACATTTTTGGAATTTTTATCAACTCAAAAATTTTACTAACTTTACTCATATTTTTCCTCAATTTCTGGCAATTTACGATAAATATTTTTAAGCTCCCCTAGTTTTGGCAATTTTATACCAATTTTTGCCAACATTGATTCTATTTTTGCTTTTTCGGGCGCCTCCGGAGGCGGAGACGAGGGTGCGTTCGGAGTTTTCGTTTTTTATAAAATCAACAGACGATATTGATAAAATTTCAGCCGATGCATATATTTGTTGTAAATTTGCTGAAAGTATGAAACTGCATACGCATTTCCTATAGCTTTATTGGAAAATATGTTATATCCTATATTGTTAGTTATTCGACGTTCCGTCCTGCTCAATGATTTTGCGACACCATCGCATTACAGATAAAATCACGTATGTTGGATCAAATAGAGACCGGGAACAAACTGATAACTATATTTAGTGAATATCTAATTACTAGTTTACTGACAAGCCCTAGCAACATAAGCCTTGACAAGATTAAACAGTATTTATATATGATAACTCTATTTACTCATTATTAGTCTACTGATAAGCCTTAACAAAATTGAACAATGATCATAAATAATAACTCTATTTAATAAATATCCAATTATTAGTCCACTGACAAACTTCAACAAGAAAACCCTAAAAATGATTAAACAGTGTTTATAAATAATTATATTTAACGAATATCTAATTATTGGTTTGCTTATAAGCCGTAACAATATAAGTCTTAACAAGATTAAACAGTGTTTATAAATGATAACTATATTTAGTGAATATCTAATTACTAGTTTACTGACAAGCCCTAGCAACATAACCCTTGACAATATTAAACAGTGTTTATAAATAACTTTATTTAATGAATATCATATTATTGGTCTACTGATAATCCGTAACAATATAAGTCTTAACAAGATTAAACAGTGTTTATAAATGATAACTATATTTAGTGAATATCTAATTACTAGTTTACTGACAAGCCCTAGCAACATAAGCCTTAACAAGATTAAACAGTATTTATATATGATAACTCTATTTACTCATTATTAGTCTACTGATAAGCCTTAACAAAATTGAACAATGATCATAAATAATAACTCTATTTAATAAATATCTAATTATTAGTCCACTGACAAACTTCAACAAGAAAACCCTAAAAATGATTAAACAGTGTTTATAAATAATTATATTTAACGAATATCTAATTATTGGTTTGCTTATAAGCCGTAACAATATAAGTCTTAACAAGATTAAACAGTGTTTATAAATGATAACTATATTTAGTGAATATCTAATTACTAGTTTACTGACAAGCCCTAGCAACATAAGCCTTGACAAGATTAAACAGTATTTATATATGATAACTCTATTTACTCATTATTAGTCTACTGATAAGCCTTAACAAAATTGAACAATGATCATAAATAATAACTCTATTTAATAAATATCCAATTATTAGTCCACTGACAAACTTCAACAAGAAAACCCTAAAAATGATTAAACAGTGTTTATTACTTAAGACTTATATTTTACGCTTTATCCAAACAATAAATACATTAAATATATACACTAATCACTACTCGAAGTCAGTGGACTAGGGAATATAAATAGAGTACTAGATCATTCAATGTAAGCTATCAGTAGACTAAAAGAGTAAATAGAGTATCATATATAAATACAAATCTCAAGCTATTGCTAGGCTTCAAAACTAGAAAGATACACTAAATATAGTATCATAAAACACAATATCAAACTATAGACGCTATAAGCAAACCAGCATCCAGATACGTAAATATAATATTAAAACACTAATCATTTAGTATCTTCACTTATCATCAACAATAATAGATACATAAATAGAGTATTTAGACATGTCAATTGTAAGCTATAGAGTAACCAAACAAAGATATCACAAAATAAAGTCATCATATCATCACAATCTAAACTAATCGAAGCATCAGTAGACAAAATCAAATATCACTAAATCAATCAAGTCAGAGTTCCCGTCTCTCTGATCCAACATACGGATTCTTTAAGCGATACTCGCAAAATCATCACTCAAATAACTAATATAGATATAACATATTTTCCAATAAACTATAAAACCCATTTACAACAAATATATGCATCGGCTGAAATTTTATCAATATCGTCTGTTGATTTTATAAAAAACAAACTCCCAGACGCACCCTCGTCTCCGCCTCCGGAGGCCCGAAAAAGCGAAAATAAATAAAATGTGGCAAAAATTGGTATAAAATTGCCAAAACTAGGGGAGCTAGGAAAATTATTTATCGTAAATTGCCAGAAATTGAGGAAAAATATGAGTAAAGTTAGTAAAATTTTTTGAGTTGATAAAAATTAAAAATTTTCCCCTTTCCCCAAACTACAGCAAACATCTACCCTTAACGCTAAAGGACTTTCGACACATATGGTATTTTTACACGTTTCTGTGTGTCCATTATTAGCTTATAATATCAAGCAGAAATAATTGTACTTCTATATAGGTCAACAGTACCGTGTAGTATTTCAGCATCTATTGCGATGTTTGCTCGAACCTTGAATCCGTTAAAAACAAGTAGAACGTTCAATCGGCTAACAAAGACGAGCTTCGATGCCCGGCAAGCACTGGTGAATATCTTTACAAGGATCTTGCATACGCGATTGGGGTGAACTTGACCGAGATCCGAAAGATGAAACACCAATTTTTTGGATAAAGAAGAAATGGCCTCCTTTAAGAACATTTTTGGAAGCGTTCAACTTCGTGGTTACGTAAGTGCTCCCATTATAAGTTTCGTACGCATGTGACCATGCATTGTCTTCTATATAGGCAAAAACTGTACAGTTAGAGCTCTCAGGCAGCAGAACGTGCATTGACCTTATAGAGCTACAGGCGCTAAAACGCGATTCTCCGAAAGCAGAAACACTGGTTCTACAATCGCTAGACGTTAGAGTCGTGTGATTTAGTAGCAACGTAACCATTAGAAATAATTTTGCCCTGCAGAGAGCACTAGATAGTACAAATATTTGCTCAGACTGCAATATTAGTTATAATCTTTATTCTCCGTGAGTACTTATGTGTCAAATTTTGCAGGTTATTTATATTTCTAATTAAATTTCCCAAAATGGTCCTCCTTCTCAAGTGTTACAATTTCTGATTTAATATAATTTTTTGCAAAGATTTTGATTTCTAATTTTTCCTTTGCAGCTACAGAGTCAAAGATTACTGCAGGTGTTATGATTATAGAAACTGATTTTGCATATTGACAAAAATGCTGCCGCTTTGGCGTTTTCATTATATCCAATCCGTTACAAAATTTTTATATATCACTGAAAACCAACATATTGCCTCGTGTACGTTTTGTTCGTCTCGACTAGTTGAATCCA
>JASANE010026216.1:0-31430 GCA_030248225.1 Trileptium ribeirensis
TTTTGTCTCTTACAGACGGCCGTAAGAGACAAAACTGCCCGGTTTTTGCACGCATTTTTCTGTGAAAGCTGCATTACTCCGGTCATATATCTGTAATTGTCGTAGTATTATTAAAAAATACACTTGTTACAATTAACGCCGCACACGCGACGATATCCAGAGCTGGTTCTGTTATGTGACACGTGGGCAACTCCAAGTATTTCTGAAAGCGAGCTAAAAATGGAAAATTATGTATCTTTCTGCTCCAATCGTCTAAATAACCGAGGGGGTGAGGTTATAATATATGTTGCTAAACATTTGGACTCTGTTCCTATGTCTACTGTCGACACTACTAGCTATCACGATATCATTTTGTGCTCAATCGCAACAGCGCAAAACAAAAAGCTTTTGCTAGAATGCGCTTATCACGCCTACTCCAATACAGACGAGCACGGCTCTTTATGACGTCATCAAATCTATGCCAAATCAAATGTTTGGCCTGCATCTTGCGACCAATTAATAGACAGTATACTCACTGCTGGGCTCACTCAGTTGGTGAGTGAACCTACAAGAGAGGAAAATGTGCTAGACCTAGTCTTCACAGACGATGACCATTTGATTGATTATTAGGCGCCGGTGTCGGTTGCAGCGACCACTTTGCGATCTCCTTTAATGTATTTTGTAACGTTAGTAACTTAACACGACAACCTGAGCAACGCTTTGACATAAAAACGCAAACTGAAAAGCTATTATAAATCAGCTAGAAACATCCATTCCCCATAACTAACTACCTCAAGTTACCCAGGCTTGGGACCCCAACGAAGCTGCCGTAGGTACAGCTAAGCAAGGATATATTCCGCTGGTCACTCCACGACGCAAACACCCCGGACCACCATGGGCTGATGCTATCGCGCTACGCGCTATTACTGCCCAGTCAACCGCCTGTCGACGATACCAACGACAACCGACCTACGTTAATCTGCAATTATATCGAGCCACAAGCGATTATTGTTCACCAGGAATCATCGCGCGCTAGACGGATTTTCGAACAGAAATTGGCCTCGAATATTAAAGGCGACCCTAACTTGTACTGGGCATACTCGCGGGAACGCCAGCATAACGACCAGAACCCAGCGGTTGGACCGCTGAGGCTGCCGGATAATACTGACGCCACGAACGATGCTGAGATAGCAAGCATAGTCAGTACCTACTTCACGTCTGTCTACAAGAGGAAGCCAAACTCACTGCTTGACCCGGCTTTGCGCTGCACTGATGGTGAAATATCGGCAGTCACCTTTACACCTGAGATAGCAGAAGCACAATTCTATCCTGTAAAAGACACCGCGATTGGCCCTGATCAAATCATAAATTCGTTCCTAATGCAATGTGTTGCCGTTTTGTCGCCCAATCTTGCTTCACTTTTTTCGTCGTGTACCGCTTCAGCAAATACGCCTCCTGTGTAATAACGGGACGCAGCTGCATGGCGCAACTTCCTAACACCATGCCCATACGACCCCGGCTATCGTAACCTCAAGGGCGGACCGCGAATTGTTGAAATTTTTAACTTTATTCTTGGTCAGACCCAAGAACCTACCGAGCTTAGCAGCCCGCAGGCGCGCTTCACGGGGTGTGTTCGGACCCCGCCCGATTGGTTGCGCACGTGTCTAGTTTCTGGCATGATTTCTGAGGTGCCCAGGTAGGCCAGCACCGACACCTGCTTACAGGTCATGGAGCTTAGCCGTCGTTCCATATCCTAGACTCATCGGAAGTTCTTTAGTTCAATTTAGTTGTGTTAAAAGCTGAAGTAAAAGCTGAAAATTGCCCTAGACAATTGAAACTCAACTTGTTTTGCTTAGTTGAGATCCTGATATGCCCCGTGCTAGATCATTGTAGCCTATGTGGCCCCCACAGGGTTCCGACAAGCCCTGAAAGTTTAATGTCGGAAGGTCGACGGCGCGGCCTGCTTCCTTTAATAAGTTCAGTGTTGGGAGCTGATAATTTGACCAGTGTAATTTCTGTCGAGTTGGAGCAAAGTGTATGGGAAAGTCCCTAGTGAACTTTTCGCGCTAGCGGATTATGCGGGTTGAATTTGCTTGTGGACTCCTAATACTTTTATGCCTCGGTTCAGATGATCAAACAGTAATGACAGAAGGCCATGCACGCCAGTGTTTGAGATATTCTCGCCCACAAGCCGTGGCAGGCAGTGCCTGCTCGTTCGAGCGGACAAACCACCAGTTTCCTATCGTCTCGACATTAATTGAAACTGCACTCGATGCCTATGAAACAAAGTTTATTGGAATAATCAATATTTAGCGTTGGGACGAGTGTTCCTGGTCGGCTATCGATGCGGACTAAGTAAGTCAGGTCAATAAAACCTAATAGTGACTTGCTGAGGTTGTTTCGATCCGATTGACCATGGGGCACGGGGTGCTGGAACAATAACGGGGACGGAGCATGCAGATCTCCGCGCGTGCGCGAACTAGGGGCGGTTATCCCTGCTTCTGCTCAGTGTTAGCGACTCTTCAGCTAGGGGGCGTGAAAAGCAGAGGCTCTAGAGTGCTTCGGAAAATGCTCCTTAAAGAGTGCCACCTTAAACGACGATCTTTTGCACGCGGTCACGGACTCTAGACGGGGTTAAGGAAAAAATTGGCGAAAAGTCTTAACTATGCGGGCTCTACTCTGGCAACACAAAAATGACAGTTGGGTCACTATTAGCAATAGAGTCGGCGTTAAGGTGGTCCTGAGGGTTATGGACTATTTCATCCTAACGATTCACTCGAAGTAATGTCTACACGCTGATTTATCCTATCGTTTCGGGTAACTTTGTCGAGTAAGGTTCAACTAAACGTGCTCTACGACTGACCGAATAGAGAAAGGAAGAAGAGAAGGGGGCACAATGGTTCGTCAGATTCCTGGAGGTGGGGCGTCGTTGTGGTGAGAAACGACGCTAAGCGGTCGCCCAGGCATTTTCCGGGCCGCCCCCAGGGGCGAGCCTGGGGAGTTGCATTTTCTTCGGCTCCAGGGCCGTTTTCGTTAGGAGTGGAAGGGGGCGCAACGCAGGGACACTCTGTGCCATGTCAGCGGTTTCCTAACCTTATTTCCTACTCTAGTAGCTATTCCGAGCAACGGGACACGGCGCGACTTGCCCCGGCGTATCCGCATCCCTTCTTTTCTCTTGTTGGTCGGTTTCGCTTTGCCTCTCCCTATTGCCTATCTTGTTATCCTAATACACTGCAGTATTGCAGTGTCTCAACTGCATCGTAGTGCAGTCGAGTTATCACCGACGTAGATGCCGATGTTACGGTGTGCAGGGAGGTCGAATGGTTAATACATATGATTCTGCAGAGGGCTTATATTCCCCGTGCAGGATCGAATCTGCTAAAGGGAAAGAAGGAAAAAGGAATAAAAATGAACACTAGAGCATGGTCATACGTAGTACATAGCCTAACGGGCATCTCGGGATGACTAGAAGAACAAAGCTAAACTTAGCGATCAACTCGCTTCAAAGAAAAATAGGGGTTTTGCACTCGCTCGCCTTGGGGCCAAAATGACCTGAGCGATGCAGGTAATTTTCTTTATTGGGATGGGGAATAAATGTTTTATATTTTTGGAGGCGGGAACACGGAGCGCTTCTCTCGCAAAGGGCACAAACTGAACACGGCGTTGGGGCTGCCGTAGATTTATTTTAATGATGTTCGTTGTCGGGACATAAGCCCCAAGAGAAGACCATATAGCTATGTTACGTTGAACACCCGTAAACTTAATCGTTTTAGCAGAGTAGTTTCGGGGGTGTGGGTGTGGTGTTTTAATTAGAAACTGTTGGCACGTGGCACCAAACGGGTCTGGCGGAATTTTTGGATGGCTGGGGGCATCGCCACTCCGGCCGTTTATCGGGTGCTTACGGGGCGGGGGTGATCGCCTAGCATTGCTTTGGTCAGCCGTTCTGGTGAATTTCGGGTTTGATTGATCTGTCCACTGCGTATGCATAAACCGTCTCGCTGGTTCTGTATGCAAAACGGCTCCTCATGAGCAGCAAATACCTTCATCTCAAGCTAGGATGCTTGGAATTTGTTCAATCTTTTATATTTCCAAATTTTCTTAACTCAGTAGAATAAAGGAAATTTTATTGGCTTCCTAAAGCCCAACGGAGGCTAGTCCTCCGTTCCTAAGCTGCACTTCTGTCCGAGATCAAACATGGCATGAGCGTCGAACGGTCCACTAAACTGTAAATTTGTAAGTCGTGAACGCAAAAGTAAAACAAGTCGCTACTGGTTCAGCTTCGAAGCATTGGAAAGTTTTATCGTGTTCTGCTCAGCAAAATTCGATGATCCTACCTCAAGAACTGCAAGTAATGTAAACCCTAAACGACCAGAACGTCCGTTTTGAGTTGTCCTACCTAAGACCACGGGGAATCAGAAAGACTTCGACTTCGGTTCCTACCATTCACTATCATCCCTCGCAACGGTCCGCAACGCCTAAAACGGAACTCGACATATGGAGGTTTGTCAAAGAGTGTGAAAAAGAAACGTAGCCATTCAAGGGGGTGGAGGTGGGACCTTAATCGACTGATGTCAAGGGACCCTACGGGGCATGGGGCAGTACCACTATTGATCAAACTTTCTAAGGAATGGTCTGTCACTGTTACATCTGGGGAAAATATACCCCCATATTCCAGGCTATCCGGCTCAACTGCACTTACGAACTTCGGTCCGGGGCGGCGAGAGCCACGCCCCCTTCGCGAGACAAAGGATGTCTACGCGGTCCTCCGAACGTCGACTCCAATCCAAACGCCAAACCAACCAGCACGAGAGAGAAAGCAAAATAAATTGAAAATACAGGAAAGAACTGTGCGTCGGAGCCGGTCAGTAAAGTTGACCGAACTCCGCGCTGCCGAAGTCAGACTGATTCCAAGAGTCGACGCGTTGGTCGTAAGCTCGGAATTTTCGCCTATATTTTAGGATAGCGATTTTGTCGCCATCCAATCGCTGACAACTTCTTGACGCAAACTGTTTTGGGTTTCCTCTTTGGCATCCAATTGGGGACACTTCCGGAAATTCAAATTTGACAGCTACCGTAAGCCGTCGTTATCCTTAGGAAGAGTCGGCTTCAATCGAACTTGCCGACATCACGTTTGAACCCTCCGAGTAGTAGGAGGTCAACCATCTGCGATATCTGCCCACATTTTCTCACGAAACATGAGCTTTGAAGTCCCAATTTCCTGCAATTAACGCCGGATGTTCTTTGAAATCGAATCCAACGCCCACGTCATTAGCGTGACATCCGGTCCCAGAGCAGTTGGATCATCAGCAGGGACTTTCAGGTCACATATTTTCCCGCAACGTCTTCAAAGTTGCAATCTGTCCCTTTTTTTGGATTGTTTAATCTTTCCCCCCATTGTTTGGATTGTTAATTAGCTGCTGGGCCTTTGTTGTTTCGAAATTCAGCCAATCCAGTTCATCTAATCCATCGTAGAAAGTGACACTTTTCATGGGGACACCACAAAACGCCAAAAATCGCCTCTCTTTTCGCGATTTATAATTGATCAAGCCGGTTTTCACATGTCCCAGGGGACCAAATGATGGCAATGTACCCAGCTCGGAACTGGAGGTAGAACATCCTCTAAGGAATCAATAACAGGCCGGGGGCCCTATTCGGGGACCCCAGAGACCCGCGGGAGGGCCCTAAACATACCTCCGTCCTTTCCGAGCTTCCATGTCCAGCCCGTTCATAAAACATACAAATTTACGAAAAATTTGTATGTCTTGTCCTCGTCCGTCCTTGTTTTTTTCTTTTCATGTCCACCATATATATATACATATATCTATATACTTATAAAATACACATGAACACATACATAAATACAAACAGTACACACGAGACACAGAGACGACCTGAGCGACAGAAAGGTCGCTTAGGTACACACAACACACGCAGCACAACAACAAAAACGACGACAACCGACCAAAGAAGTAGGTTAGAGAAAGCGGCTAAGGAAAACAAAAGGACAGCGAGGTCACGGCGAGAGCGAGACGGGACGCGGGCAGGCAACGGGACTTGGGCATCCCGGCGGATTTTCGAGGGGCTGGGGTGAGATTCGGTCCCAGGACGAAGAACGAGACCGATTGATACCAAACGCGAGGAGGTGGACGTAATAGCGGATCGGGACCCACACATGGGTTTCGATGTGTATAAGTATTAGGGGCTTTAGCGGGCTCTCACGCGTTAACGGTTGGGCGGAGCGACGCTCCCCGGGTATCGTTGGACTCGCTGTCCGGTGACGGTTCGATTGAGAGGTGATATCCTGACCCGAACGGCAGGGGTAAAAATGGTGTTAAAATCATAATGATTAGAGAGAGTGGCGGCGACGGCAGGGGCACTTTCGTCGGCCGTCCCGCGTTAACGGGGTGACCCGCCGGGTATATTTGGAGATGTCTCGACGAGACGAACACAATGAGGGGCGGTTCGCCCGTTTTGGGAATTAAGGGAAAATCTCGGATAATTTGTGCCCACTAGTGGCTGGCGGCAGCAACTGGAGCACCTTTGAGCGACTACCCTGGGTCAACAGGGATGCGGGCGAAGTTCCGGTGCACGTCGTTGGATTTGCCTAAATGAGATGAGCAAAATGAGGGGTCGCATGCACCAATTCAGGAATGGGGTGCGACAACGGCGACACAGTAGGCTGGGGAAAACTCGTATCAGCCATATCAAGGCATGTTACAACGGAAGATTACGCTTAGGGGAAGACGTTCCAGGTGGTGCGGGAAGGCATAGAGGCCTGACATCCACACGCCGTCGTCTAATAAACACACATAAATATACACACATATGTAATAATATACGTAAAGGTGGCAGTCCTGTTCCTTTCGCAACCACCAAACTTATGCGGCTTTTACGTTATAAGTTGCCCGCCATGTGGAAGTTTTGTCCACGTACAGCCTGCCTAACACCGTTAACGATATAGTGTAGAGAACACCAACACTGTATTCTAAGCAATTCTATATAGTGTTTCGGACACCATCAGCGTTTATATATGGTGTCATGGGCACCATTAACTTCTAGCTAACTTCGATGAAAGTCTTTTGGAAAGATGTCATGATGTTTTTCCGTTTTATGGTGTTTATACGGTTTAACTTCTGTCCGCGCACTTCCTATGCAAACATTTCAACGGAATGGTTTATGGGTTACAATCAATTAGCGTAAATTATTTGAAATTTCAGTTAGCTAGTTTTCCCGCCTTTTTTTAAAATAAGTATGCAAACATAGGGTGTCGAAGACACCATAGTGTATTATACATGGTGTCAGCGACACCATGACTTGTGTTGCACTGTATGCCCTTCCGAGTACCATGGACCATGGTGTGGTCATGACCACACGTGGACAAATCTTTCACATGGCGGGCGTCTTATAACGTAAACGTCGCATTAGCGTAAGTAGCGGTGATCGTTTCGCGTGAACGGCGCGATATTAACATTGGCCGGGGCAGTTTGGTGCCTAGCTAAAGTCTTCCAAATATTTTACCGATGTACTCCGGACATTCCCAGATCATAGTGCACTAGACGGTTGCGGGCCATTAAATTATCCCGGTATCTGTCGTTCTTAATAACCCTGTAATTTGCCGTACTCACAATTCCAGCTGGCCATGGCTTGTTGTTTTCCATGACCTTTGCTCAATGTACAACTGAAACCTGGTAGGTTTGATAATTTCAGTTTCTATCCCTCTGAAATGGTTAACTGAAGCGCATAGTCAGGGGCCTCCTATTCCCGGACGGTCCTAACCGTGAAACCTTAGTGTTTAGTGACGGCTGGTTAGGTTCCGAGTGGTTCCCCTTTTTTGATCGGTGAAAGGCTCAATTCCAAACCCGCGTAGGACTTCGCAAATCATTTGAAGTGTCCTAGTTTCTCGCTATGCTATCCTAACCGTTCCGCACAACACTCGTCCCAGCAATATGACCACATGATGCGACATGATAAGGCAAAACGTGCTCGATTGGCAAAATGCGACATTAATCGAGACACGAGATATCAAGGTAAAAATGACCAAATAATGACATACGGCATATATTTTAGGCTTCGAAATACCACCCTTTTTTACAAAAATGATCCTATGATAATATACGGCATACGTTCTAGGCATTCGACATACGACATCTTTATACAAAAATGTTCCACTAATAACAAACGGTATATTTATTCGAAGTACATTTTTATACAGAATGATCCAATTATAACATACGGTATATATTTTAGGCATTCGAAGTACAACATTTTTATACAAAATGATCCAATGATAACATACGGTATATATTTTAAGCATTCGAACTACAACATTTTTATACAAAACGATCCAATGATAACATACGGTATATATTTTAGGCATTCGACGTACAACATTTTTATAAGAAATGATCCAATGATAATATACGGTATATTTTTATAAACGAGACATAGGGACGCCAACAACGTTACTGCCGCACCACGGCACCAAGCATCGTGCGATTCCTACCTCAAGTGGGTACTCTGATGTTCCGAGGCGATTTTAGTGCTAGAATCATGAAGAATACTCGTAATGCGCGACTAAACTTAAAATGACCCCGGCAACCATCCTATTTTGTATTTTTGGATAAAATTTGTTACGGAACGCTTTTTGGCGATTGAAATTCGACGTAAAGCTGTTCGCTAACACAGCCCTCGCGATTGAAATCTATCCATTTTGTGTTCGCGAAAATTGAAGTAAAATTACCCGAATGTTTGAGAACGAAAATTTGTCGATTTGATTGTGACGTCACTTTTGCATTAAATTTGTTCATGAACACTGTATAATCCAAATTTAAATGATAATACATTAGGGAACAGAATTTCTGCAAATTGAAATCGCTAAAATTCTGTTCCGACACAAGGTCTAATTTCTGGCACTTGATTTGATTTTGCCAATTTTCGGTTAGCGAAAAACCGAATGAAATTAAGCCGGTTTGCCGTAACAACGGTTTGCGATTCGATATCGGCAATGACAGAATAGGATGGTTGGCGGGGTTACCTTAAGTTTACTCACGCATAACGGGCCGGAACGGGCCTGTTACACCTCTTAGCTGAAAGTTCACGTTGCTGCCGTCTATAAAGACAAAGGCTCCAGATACCTTGCAGACAATTATCAACCAATTAGCTTGACCTCATCAGTCAGCAAGATAATGGAGAAAATCGTGGCATCCGAACATGCTGAGCGTAATAATATCCTTCATAAATCAAAATTTGGGTTCCTCCAGAAACGCTATACCGAGCTTCAGTTGTTGGATTTTATGGATTGGATGGTGGAAACGGTAAATGGTGGCAACGGGGTGGACCTTATTTGTTTAGATATAAAAAACGCATTTGATGGAGTCCCTCATCAGCGGCTTATTCGCAAATTTATAATGTATGGGGTAGTAGACCCCTGGTTGTCATGGATAAGGTCACTTATAAGTGGGCGTAGTCAGTCGGTTATAGTTAACGGTAGTAGTTGTAACTGGACGGAAGTTACGACCGGGATGCCGCAATGGTCGGTTGTAGGTCCTGTACTCTTCCTATACTGTATCAACGATATCGACACATACGTTTCCGCAAAAATTTACAAATTTGCAGACGATACGAAACTCTGTCGTTGCATTCATAATGTAAATGGCGACTTCGCTAATGTCGACATGGTAAATGACTTCTTGTGGGCTGCGCTGTGGTCACACGACCCGCTGGTTGAATTTAATGACAGCAAATGCACTTGTCTCCATATCGGCCGTTCAAATCCTAATTTTCAGTACAGCATACCTAACATGAACATTCCAAACAGTAGTAGCGAATGCTACCTTGGAATCTAGATATCAGACAATATTAAGGCGTCGAAACACTGTGCCAAAATAGTAAATGTAATAAAGTAGTTCAGGGGCTTCGGAGTCTTTTTGCTTACCCAAATCTGTGTTTCTGCCCATTTACAAGGCGCTGATAAGTCCTCGACTTGAATATGCTTCAACTATTTGGTGCCCTCGTTCCAGCAATCTGCGCTGATGGACGACCACGCTGAACGAATCCTGGAAAAGCTGGGGATACGATACAAGGACGAGTGGGACGGTTGCTATTATGAAGATCCCGGACAGCGAACACACATGGAGGACAACGGATGTATGAACCGATTCATATACTGTAAAGAGTATATTATTGATGCATGCAAAATGCTACACATTCGTTACAACCATAAATTGTATACTTGTGTTCGTGAAAAATTGTATAATGCTTAATAAAATGTTTATCTCTAGCCAAAACTGAAACATGCTAAGCAGGTAATCTCCAATACCTGCTCAGAATGTTCCAGCTACACTCACTGGAATCGATTCTCCTCATATATAGTCAGATAGGTTGAAATATCAAAATTACGATGTTTGAAAAAACGTTTAGGCCGGACCAAGGACCTCATCAGACAGCTATAGACTATAGTTACGTTTTTCATTTTATTCAATACAAACAATGATAAATTATACAATCATACAATCAATTACAATTTATACATTTTACAATATCACAGTTATATTCAACAAAAATACAAGGATATATCAATGACAGTTTATACATTGAATGTTCAAATGATTGTCCTTTCTTCATTTCTTTCTTCACAAATTCCGCAGCTGTGAGCACCGCTGTACGTTTTCGTATTAGCGCCATCAGCGTTTCTTCTTCCTGCGAACGTCCATCTATGAAGTCACCACTAGCCTCACACTGACGATAAAATTCATCAACCTTTGACTGCCAATACGCAATCTCATCTTGAAGATAGTCATCCATCGTAAGCTTGAAGAATGTTGATTCCAACGTATCGCTGACGAAGTACTTTATCCAAATCATACGTTGCTAGATGCTTCATAAATCTAGCTCCCATGTAGCAATTACTAAATGTGTATCCACGATAGATACCAACAGCTCGCGCAAGTATCAATCCGTAATGGTATGGTATTGATAGGTTGTTGAATATATGTTCAAAGACGTCAAAGAGATATACCATTTTCGAGCTCCATTTAAGGTTTTGCGGTGGTTTGAGATGAACGTTGAAATGTAGGTTGGATAAAGATTTATTTATCCAAATTATATCATAGCCTTTTGCAGGATTCCACTTTTCGCTTGACCCATTTGTCCAATCATCGTAGCACAGAGTTTTGTTTTCTTGCTTTGACGGGTTGTTATTTAAGCATAATAAAACAGTTTCAACAATAGTAGCTATAAATAGTGCACAACATAATAAAATTATGCGTTTATCCATGGTTGTTATACAATGGGATTCATTCCTTTTAAGAAATTTTATTCCAAGACACTTCCCTTTTTTCGTTAATATGTAGTTCAGAGGTAAACTCTCCCATTGCAAATATCACAATTGCATGTTTCAACTCCTCTACAAAATCTATTGATAGTCTTACCTGTCCATCTGATGGGTTTGAAATATAATTACAATCACTACTGTGATCTTTACTTAAATCTATACAAAATATTTGATATCCTGCACCATATCTAAACCCAACTTCAGTTAGTCCCAAATTTTCATTTCTACCATTTAACGCGTATAATGTATTGTAAAACAGTCTCATATTATTACCAGCTTTACACGGTAGGGAGACATTACAAGGGTATCTATCATCATTCATAAATAATGTAAAGCTATTCATATCAGGTAGATTTAGCTTAAACAAGTTTGATTTTGCTGCACCTGTGTACGCTTCCTGTGTTATTCCCCAAATATATATTCTTCGAGGTAACACACCATCAAAAATTGTCCAATCTACGTTTTGTAGACCTTTATTTACAGACAATGTATATAATTTGTATCTTATCGCGGGAAGTATAACTGCCCCAATTCTATTTTGAATTTCAAGAGCTTCTTTTGTTAATCGTGCTTTAGGTATATAGAGTTTGAAATCATTGATACGAATTTGAAATTTATTAGCTGGTTCATGCAGCAGTATTAGAGATGGTGTACTTCGCGTAAATTTAAATTCTAACCTTGTTTTTGGTGGTAGGTATTTAGGAGTTAAATGTGCATCGATAATTAGTGGAAAATAAAGCTCACATTTTTGAGACACCGCAGTCAACGCGTTTCTATAAATGGAACCTTCATTATCCTCAAGATCATCAAACATGTATGTCTGATCAGGTTTGTAAAGACATCCTGCTAAATATTGTTTTCTTTGTTCCTCACTCATATGTAACATATACAATATGTATGTCATCCAGGGGTAGTGTTTTTGGTTGTAGGTTATCGGTTCTCCATTTATTTTCATCTCAACTGATGAAAAGAGTCCATACCCGAACATATTACATGGTGCAAATTTAAGAGTTGTATCTTTAATCTCCTTACCATCACCTTTCAGTATTTGAAATTCAATATATACAAATATTTCAGATAAATCAATCAAATCAAATGCACTTTCACCAATTTTAAAACGAAACGAGTCATCTGTATCAGTGCTCGGTAAAGTTGTTTCACAAGCGACTTCAATCATTTGTGTTGACATGATTGAGTCTTGAACAGGGTACTTATCACCCTGCCAATTAAGTTTTTCGACGCCGCATACGTTTGACATTTTTCTTTTTCTTTGCTGGTTTACGATGCTTTTTAAGACTTTTCTTCTTCTTAATGATTGGAATAGCTTTTAGAAGCTTTCTCGAATTAAAACATAGAGGTAGCATTTTTTAAACTTAGATTTATTAAATTTATTCATCCTTTTTAAGAACTAAACCATAACCTCAATATCATCTTTGCGTTTGGAAAAAACTCAACAGTTTGAAATTCTGAATCAAGCACATCAAATCGGAAAAACTTTAACATGCAACTGTTTAACTCTAGGTTCATTGTATTTTTCACATTAGATGAAATTACGTGTAGTAGTGGTTTATATCTTCCGTTTACTATTCGTTCTTTCACAAAAGAACTCATTATAAACGTGGGTTTGTTATGTTGCATGTTGACACATTTGTTTCCAACATGTTTACCGTTTTTCAGGTGTAAAGCGTTGAATCCAAATAATTGTTGTATTTCCGGAAATATCTTAATTTCTGCCTTACCTAACATATATACACTAACACGATCACAGATGGGGTCAACTGTAAACTCAATGTCTTGACTAAATGTGTTTAGGTAAGATAACAAATTGTTGATATTGTAGTAGCCTTTATCAACAGTAAATCGTTTCCAAGATTTATTTGTGAAATATTCAACAATACCACCCTCAATATTTTTGTATTTGGTGGGAAGTTGAACATCCAGTACTTTAACTTTTGTAGCGCAAAATGCTGTCGGAAACTCAACAACCGGTTCGCTCAGATTGCAAACAACTACAACTTCCATGATTGTTGATTACATTTTATTAAAGTCTTTTAAGGATATTATATACAGTATTGCAAGACAAATAGAAATCATTTATACACTTACAACCAGTTATAACTACATTCCCACTCCCATAAATCAAACACACACCCTTCTCAATCTTAAGTTTCATACTATTATGCAGCTCGGTTTCATACATTACAGTGTATTTGGATCTCAGACTTTCATAGACGAAAGGTAAATTTAAGTTAAATCCACATTTCAACATTCCAACAACATTTTTAAGTTGTACATCAAATTTTCGAATGCATGAATATCCCAATTCGTTTAATTTTTCGTAAACTATATATAAAATTAATTTTGCTTCATCTTCTGACTTCACCCCCACTACTACTAGCTTTCCATTGGAAAACAGTAAAATCGTTCCCCTCGGTTTGAATTTCCATATACCACCATTAAATCGCAAAATATCAAAGTCAAAATTATCAAGTACACAAGATAGATATAACAAATCAACGTTGCATCCAATGTCTGATGTTATTGTCATATTTGTTATCATTTGTTTTCGTCTCGAATTTCCATCCATAACCCACCCAACTTGTTTAGTCCCTTCCATTCGTTCATGTCTCGACTTTTTACATCGAACACGCTTTTTCCGATTCCCCAGTACAGGTCCCATTCCGACGCTTCCGCTATTATCGCATTTTCGGTTCCCATTACTGCAGCTCGTACGTGAGGTAGTTGATGAAATTTCGCTTTCATCCCCACTTTCATAACGTTTACAGCGCGATCGTTTGCTATCCATTCCGCAATATCGAAATTTGCGACCTGTTGTCCAAGTCGCTTATGTATTGATGGTTTATAAGAGTTCATAATATGATGATATGTGATTTCATCGTTGAAATAACGAGCCTTTTCGCTTTGATACCATTGTTCAACGCAGTTGTAGGTTACTCCATTAATAGTTATTTTAGCAATATTAAAATTACTAAATAAACTCCATCCAGATCGGAACAAAACAAGTGGTTTCCCATCAGTGCTAACGCAATACTTTGTATGATCCATTTTCAATAATGATGATATCTAGATCTGCGAACCTTTATATATATTAGTAGATACCCCACATTAATATGATTGGTTGGTTTACCCCCACAAAGTTCTCCATTTAGATTTCTGCTCAGCAACTTTACCTTTTCTACCTCTTCCAAAAGCTGACAAAGGAACTCCTCTAAGAAGTGTTTCAAATTTATCAGAGTCAAGAGGTCTTGGTGGTGAAAAGTTGATATCTGAGACAAAATACTTTATTAAATCAAAAATATTTGAACCAACAGTCTTATCCGGGTAAATTATATTGTTATTATCATTTAGTTTTAAATCTTTAATATTGTTTAACATCAATTTAGCTTTAGTCCGTAAATTTTTAGGAAACATTAGGGATAAATCTGGTTTTTCTCTGGTTTCGTAAACAGTCACTTCATTTTTTATTGGTTCTTTATCTTGCAATCCTCCATTCTTTATAATATCCAACCAGCTAACAGGTACCACTGCCATCTTACGTGCCATAATGTTTATTAAAATAATTAATCAAATGTTTAACCACAGTAGGTTTGAGTAACTTTTTCTTTTTAGAAATTGAAATACGTTTGCTTGCAATACTTTTAAGAACTTTTCGCTTCGTTTTGGTTTTTTGTATGATATTATATGCAATTTCTGTAAATGTGTTAAGTAAAGACTGAGGTGCAACTTTAATTACAGCAGAGACAACTTTAGCTGACGATCCCTCAAGAAACTGCAGTGCTGTTAGATTACGTTCAACAGTTCGAGACATATTTATTACATCTAAAAAATTAAACCTTTTTAAGAATAAACAAACATCTGACTGTCATCGGGGAAAATACATTGTCGTACCCTTAGTACACTCTCTGTAGCTGGTTTTAGATCAAGAAATAGATAACCATATGGTTCCTTTGTTGCTTGTTCAAATGCGCTTGAAAGAAAATTGGGTTTTGAAGGCCACATTTGCCTTCCCAGGGTATGTATCATTGACTGATCACGGAAATTGGGAAATAGAACCATATACTGTGCGTTTCGAGTTATTGTTCGCATGTATTTACCTTCATGATATAAATTCTGTGTAACAAAAATTGTGCTTAACTTATTATGACGCATACGGGAAAATGCTGCTGCAAGCTTTTTATCATTTGAGGCCTCAATCATTAAATCGTCCAATACACATAAAACGTGTCCTAAGTCTGTGGGAAATTCAGAGGGAATACCTTCGTGTAGTTCAAAGTTGGGTATTTCTCTCAACATTTTAGCATATATATCTTGAAAGATACTGTAACAATATAGAATTTTATCAACTTTTTCATTAAAGTACATGTGTTTAAGTAATTTGTAAATCCACTGCGTTTTTCCACTTCCAGTTTGACCACTCACAACACATGTGAACGGTAATTCCAAAGGTAAAAGTATATTATCACAGCTTTCAAATGATGACATAGCTCTACAAGTTTTCTTATGTCTATGTAAATGTTGACGAGAAGTATAAGATCGTTCACACTTGTTACATACATGATCCATAATTATCATGGATTACATGATTAAACCTTTTTAAGAACTTTAACACCACCATATTGTACCCCTGTGTATCCCTATTCTGTACCCCTACGGGTACTTATTGTACCCCTATATACCCTACATTTATCAATGTGTACCCCTATGTTTTACCCTGTGCACCCGTATTCTGTACCCCTATGGGTACGTATTGTATCCATATATCCCATACATTTACCACTATGTAGCTGTATGTTGTACCCCTTTGTACCCCTACGGGTACGTATTGTACCCCTACAGCGGTTGTAAATCCTCTTCATGTACCCATGAATTCATTGATTTGGGGTATCCAAGCCACTTTACAAGGTACTCTGTACCCCTTTTGGTCTTGCGTTTGCGTATAATTTTTTCAATTTTATATGAATCACCCACTACTTTAACATTTTGCAGCTCTTGCTTATAAAATCTTCCCAATATAGTTTCCTTATTTACATCTTCAAGCTCGTAAACTGGAGGATTGAATGGTAGTTGTTTACTTATTATAAACACTTCACGTGACCACAACTGGTTAAATCCACGTTCGAAAGGAAGTCGTTCAATGGAAACACGTACAATATCACCTAGTTGAAATTTATATCGAACATCCACATCTTGCGCTGGAAATAACTTTTCCCGAATTTCATCCTCATTATCAACCTTTGAAGGTGTAAAACCATAACTGTTTTCAGTATTATTATAACTTTCTACAAGTGATTGAAGATTATCAATATACCTACGGGAATTTTTAGATGTTAAAAATTTATAAATTTTTCCCTTCAAAGTACGTATAAACCGCCCAGCAATACTTGCTTTTGTTTCCTTATTCTTAGCAGTATAAAATATTTACTTGTTGTTATTGAAGCATACGTAACTGAACGAGTAACAATGTATTGCTTGAATACAATTTTAAAAAGTGCAGCAAAGATATATTTTTGCATCCAATGATTTAAAAATCGACCTCGGAATACTTTGCATCCAACGGTCCAATGAATGATCTGGTTAAAGCAAAGCAACTACTTTGAACATGTATAATGATCTTAGCGAGCGAAGAGTGTTTCACATTGTAAGCACATTTTTATTAAATACATTTTAATTCCGTTCGCGGCACGATGTTTTGGTTTGACATATTTTAATGCGTTTCCCAATTACATATATCATTGTTTTGAAAATTATTATTGCACTCTTTGCTCGTTACAGTGATAATTGTAATTTGATATTACATGTTACAATAGCGTATGTTGCATAAATTATAAATACATAAAGTCTGCAAAGATATTAATTCGAAGTTAAATTGTGAATCATCGTGTTGGGGCATCTAAGTGAACTGAGATTGGATAAAGCGCAGAAATATTGGTACCCGCGCAAACAACAACTTTTTGAATTTATTCACCCGTTATACAGCGTAGTGTGTAGAATATGTGTAACAGGCCCGTTCCGGCCCGTTACGTGTCTTTGACATGATTTCAACGAAAAAATTGCCTAAACGCGTGTCGAATTGAACCAGACAGAGTTTACGGAATAAAGTTTTCATGTGTCGCATGGTGCCATGGTTATCGATAAATGTGTTCTTTAGTGTTATGCGTTTTGCCTTTGGTATGCTTATGCCGTTTTGCGTAACCTTTGCCATTGCATGATCTATCTCATATTTGTATATTGGGACAGGCTCATGTGAGCCCAGAGAAAATTCACTTCGGTTAGCTGTACGAACTTAGAAAAACAAGGAAGATAGGAGAATGTTTAACTGGCCAGGACAGAAAACCCGAGCGGAACTCGACCGTTAGGAAATGTTTCCACGTTGAAACTTCAAAATTTAGACCATCCGGGAATAGGAGGCCTTTGACAATTTGAGGGGTTGGGAAGTGATCAAAATCAAGACTATCGATTTTACCTGGTTCAAGCAAACTATAGCTTAATGGTCGCGAAAGTAAGCTGAAACAAATGGGTTACGGTAGTTTCCGATTATTCGGAAATAACGGGCATCGGGCCTATTTGTCGGCCCGTAACAGTTCAACGGTTGGTAATTCCCGAAAATGCCCTGAGTACTTTTCGGTAGAGAATTTTTAGGGCTTTCGAATGAGGTCAACATATCACAAATCACTGGAGGATTTCACAAGATATTTTGGGGACAAACCGGCTAAAGTTCAGTTGACAGCCATTACTTACGCTAGGTTTGGCTGGTGACCATGGTTCCGAGTGGACATGGACATATAGCTATGTATATATATGTGTGTACTGGCTAACTTTCGTGTCTCGGTACGTCTGTTTTTCCCGCCTCACCATGCAAATTCTTTCTATTATGGTGTCCTTTGACGCCCCGAAACTGCCTGACCAGCGCCCTAGCGACTGGTTTTTCTTTTAACCGTCGGATCATTGATCGAAAGTGTGCGTGTCCTTAAGCAGTTTACCTGTTTAGGCATCTAACGAGACCAGGCGGGTCTCGATCTGACTTGTCAATCCGCTTTGGTATGACTCATTTTTCTGTTTCTAATGTACCACGAAAATTGGACAAAAAAATTCCGTAAGTTTGCACCAACTCCGTACCTGACCCCTGACCCTAAATGCGCCCATGCGACCCCTCATTCTACTCGCCTGCTTTTGGCCAACACAACGATGTACGGCGGGTCTCCGCCCGACTCCTCGCTAGCCCACTATGACCGTTAAAGTGCTCCCAGTTCGGCATACCGACCGAAAGTGGGTACAAACAAACCGAAAATTTATCCCTAACTCGAAAGTAGGCAAATCGCCCCTCATTGCATTCACCACGTCGAGACATTTCCAAAAATACCCGGCGGGCCTCCGTCCGTTGCCCCGTTAACGCGGAGTAGCCGTCGAAAGCGCCACCACCACTATCGACACTCTCTCTATCCGTACCAATTTTAGTGCCCCCCTAACCGCTACCTTTAAGGCAGGAAAATCACCCCTCGTTCGAATCACCTTTCCAAGGCGAATTCAATGATACCCAGCGGGCGTCGCTCCGCCCAACTGTTAGCGCGGGAAAGCCCGCTGAAACCCTGTATACTTATATATGTCGGAACCCAAAACTGGGTCCCGACCCACCACTACGTCTGCCCCCCTCGTGTTTGGTATCGTTCGGCCCCGTTGTTCGTCCTGGGACCGAATTTCACCCCGGCCCCTCGAAAATCCCTCAGGGAACCCCCTGTCCCACCTCCCTTCCCGTGCCCCTTCATTTTCGCTTCGCGTCCTCGTTTTCTTTTCTTTTCTCTCTCTCTAACCGACTTCTTTGGTCGGTTGTCGCTGTTGTCGTCGCTGCGGCTGTGTTGTATTTGTTGTTGTTGAGGTTGCTGTGTAGTTGTTGTTGTTGTTGTTGTCTTTCTGTGTGTTTCTGATGTGAACTTGAGCGACCTTTCTCGCTCAGGTCGCCAGTGTGTCTCATGTGTAGTGTGTGTTTATGTGTTCATGAGTATTGTATGTATATGTGTATGTATATAGGGATATAGATATATATGTATGTATATAAGGGTATATACGGACTCTACACACAGGGACATGACAAAAAACAGGACATATAGGGACAAGACGTACAAAACGACACTAAATTTGTAAGTTTTACGGACGGACTGAACAAGGACGACTAGGAAGGACGGGGGCATGTTTAGGGCCCTCCCGTGGGCTCCCGAAGTTCCTGAATAGGACCCCCGATAGATCAAAGGATACATGGGAATGTGCTGCGCCCCCAAGCAAAAAAGGAGCTCATTCCCGCCATACGTTCCCCCTTCGGGACGTCGAAAGACGCCCTGTCGGGATATTTGAAAAGCTGTCAGATAGGAATGTTTGGCTTTATCTTATAAGCCGACATGTAAACGTGCAATGTTTGCACGTTTACCCACGGATTTGGTAGTAAAATTTGGCCCCAGATGGACTTTTAATAAGCTTAAGTAGGTGATGGATGGGGAAGCTAACTCGCTAAATAGCAGAAATTTGACCTTAAACCGACGAGTTAGCTGACGGAAATTTGATGAATGAGCACAAGAAGACCAATTGTCCTGAAATGAGGACAGATTTCTAGCTTACTCCAAGTATCTTGTATGGAGAAGCAGATTTAAAATTTCAAATTTGACGGATGATCCAACCATTTAGTAGGACAGTTGGGGGGGATAACAGATAATTTAGGATTAGGTAAGAGATTTAAGAAATCTGACTAATGACCTTTAGATCCAGTTTTGACATAAATTTAAAAGTAACGATGGATGAGGTTTAAGATCTCGTTGGAATTTGGGCTAAAATTCACAGATGTTCGACCTCCGAATATTCGGAGGGTTCAAATTTGATGTCGGCGATTTCGATTGAAGCCGACTCTCTCTAAAGGGGACCCCAGGTTTACGATAGCCGTCAAAAATAAAATCTTGGGAATTTTTCGATTGGGCGCCCGGGTTTGAACTCAAAAAAGGTGGGCGTTCAAAGATCTTCTCCGATTGGATAGCGACAAAATCGGTATCCTTCAACATAGCCGAAAATTTTGAGGCGACGACTACCGCGTCGTCTCTTGGAATCAGTTCGACTTCGGCAGCGCGGAGTTCGGTCAACTTTACTGACCGGCTCCGACACAATAATTACTGTAGTTTGGTTTCGCAATTTACTTTGCTCTTTCGTGCTTTTCTCTTTGCTTTGCGCTTGGAATGGGATTCGACCGATGGAGGACCCGTGTAGACATCTTCCGTCTCGTGGAAGAGGACTAGCAATTGCTGTCCCGGACCGAACATTGTAAGTTATGAGAACCAGGTGCATGGGGGTTTATTTTCCCCAGATCGAAATGTAACAGACCATCAAAATTTAGTTCGCTGTAGCACGATCTTACACCCTGTAGGTTGAAATGATGCCCGTCGTCGGACGTCTCACTTTCCACTCCAACTTGCTACATTTTTACAAGTTTCTTGACAAACCTCCTCGTGTCGAGTTCCGTTTTGGGCAGGTTGAGCGATTGCACGGGGGGTGCTAGATTGTGAACACACCAGTCGAAGTCCTTCTGATTCCCCGTGGTCATAGGTAAGGCAAATCAAGATGGACGCTTCTCGTCCATGTTTTGCATGATCTGTTGCTCTTGAGTTAGGGTAGTTGAATTTTCCCTGAGGTACACGGTAAAATTTCCCAACGACTCATAGGGACAGGCTTACTTGTTCATGATTATGGTTTGCAAATTTATAGCTTAGTGGACTGTTCGACACTCATGCCACTGCTTGAGTTCGGACTGATTTTGCAGTTAGGGACGGAGGACGAACCTCCATCGGGCTTTAGAAAGTCCTAAAATTTCATTTATCAGTCGAGCTAAGAAAATTTGGGAACAAAAAAGACTAAACATTGTTTAGGAACTTCAGCTTGAGCATAAGGTATTGGCACTCCGCAAGGAGCGATTTACATATATATATTCTTTGTACGATTTGCCCGTAGTCGATTTGTTCACTATGAAGAGGTCATCACTGACATTGTGTAGGAATCAACCCCTGACTACCCGAGTCCTCGACAACCCTATGATACTATTTGCTAGCATCTCATACCGGATAGAGCCTTACAATGGTTACTTCGAAATCGCCTTGGCTAGACCATTAAGTTTACTAAAGTTCAGTATCACACGTACACGTGGTTAAGCTTGACAATAGCATGTAGGAAACTCCCCGCCACTAAAATAAACCGACAGGACGGCTAGACGCCTCAATCGGCCACCGCACACGTTTTCAACGGCACGCTAGGATACTCCAGGTTTAAAATAAAATCGCTAGACCCCCTTGGTAACAAAGAAAAATCGCGACCTCTTGCGAATCGTTTTGACCCCTTTGCGAAACGAGCAAGTGCAAAACCCCGTTTTCTTTTTAGAGCGACTTGATCGCTGAGTTTAGCTATTTTTTCTATTTTTCTCTGGTTGCCCATTAGGCTATGTACTATGTATGCCCCGATTTAGCTTTTTCACCATTTCTGTCTCTCTCCTTTTTCGTTTTCCTTTATCGAGTTTCGATCCTGCACGGAGGATTTAAGTCCGCTGCAGATCTTTCAGGACTAACCACTCGACCATCGAGTTCTGAGAAACAAAATTAAAATTTTAGTGATAACTCGACTGCACAATTTCAACAGTGCAGTCGAGTTACTGTACAAAGACAATGTGTACAGTACGATAGGGCAATAGGATAAGTCATAGAGGGAGGACAGAAAAGGAAAGAACAACAAAAGAAACAAAAGAAAGGGAAAGAAACCAACCGAAGAAACGCCAACCAAAAAGGACGCAGACACGTCCATGGGCGAACTGCCCTCGTCCCTGCCCGAAAGAGGCACGGGACAACGAACCGGCCGGCTTAGCTCGTCAGGTTTAAGGAACGGCGGCTGCTGTTGCAACAGGGGCCGGTTCCCAGAGCCAGTGCCCCTATGTAAATGCGAAACGTACCCCTGAGTGCAAATCTAGTCTCATCTGTGAGTTAGGCCCGCACACCCACCTGAAACTGTCAAACCGGGACGTCATTCGCCTAAGAAATTACCCAAGACGGCATTTGTTCGTACCCCACCTGTCTAGGCTGCTGAAAAGTGACTAGGGACGACCCATTAACGTGAGTAAAACGACGTCCCCGACAAAAATTACGTAGTTTAACTATTACTCCACCACCAAAATCACCGCCTGCCGTTATAAGCTAACCATACAAGAATTCTGAGGACTCGGGACGACTGAGCTTCCATATGGACTACTGAAGTCACACAGACCAAGGAAATTAGCAGTTAACGCAAAGCCTGTCCCCAAGGGTGCAACGTTGTAAGAGACTCTATAGGGACAATAGGCCAGATGTGTAGGATCTAGAATACACACCGGACCGAGTTTCATACACCCGACTATCATATTAACGCTTTGCCTGTAGCAACATGATCTTTAGTATCCGCCCGTTGGCGTTGTAAGTAATTGTTTATGCCTAACCATGTGACAACTTGTACCATAGTTGGTTTATTTTGCATAACCATGCCCTCGCCGGCACGGTAACTCCACGTTTAGGCTCGTGCTCCTATTCATGTCCCTTCTCGCTTGAAGTCATTCGGTAACTTTGATGACAGCATTGTTGCGTCGTTCGTGTTGGTCGTACTGAGGTTGCTTTAAAGCGAATATCCTCCCATCCTCGCTCGGGCCTTTAAATGCATATAATGCCCCGCGTTTTCGAGAGCGAATTTCGAAGCACGCCAAAACGCACAACCCGAGCATAGCGACTCAATGGTTGTTCCATGTTGAACACCTCGGGTATAGATTTTTGGTCCGGTATTTTCCGGGAACGCAGTCGCTGCACCGCCCCGCTTCCCGAGTGGCCGCCGCCAAGGGAATGAATGGGTGCAACTATTGCAACGTGTTTTGTTATGTTTGACGCCTTTAACTAACCATATTTGACCTATGTCGTATATCACTTCGAATAAAGTCTTAATATCACGCGATGTGACCCGCGTTGTTCATCTTTTAGCGTTATGAGTGCGTCCGAACGGACGGGCCGACCCTTCGTGCCACGGCTTGCGGATGAAGATACCCAATTCCTGACACGAGCGGTCCGCCGCCAATATCGATACAGTTGTGTAATGGCATTGCAGCGAGAATGGTCCTCAAAGTTATTTATCAACCTAGCTTGTCTAATTGTCACACGCACACATAAGACAAAATTTACTAGGAAAACTCTATCACTACACATTAATACAACCAGGTCGTCAGGATACGAAATAGATAGTCCGACGTTAAACACTCAGGGAATGTCGGAACCCTGTGGGGGCCACCTAGGCCACAAACGAACAAAGAGTCCGACCGAGAATAAACTAAGCGTCACTCAAAATTTAAATAGCAAACCTAAATTATCGCGTTTTTCACTTTAAATTGCGCTGAACCAAACAACTTCCGTTAGGTCAGGATAGGGAATATCGGTTTGGCATTATGACCTGTGAGCAGGTTTCGGTGTCAACCTCCCTGGGAGACCTCAGCAATCATGCCAAGATACTAGACACGTGCGCAACCAATCGGGCGGGGTCCGAACACACCCCGTGAAGCGCGCCTGCCGCCTGCTAAGCTCCATAGCTTCTTGGGTCTGACCTGGAAAAGTGGCTAAGATTGCAAAACCTAGGGTCCACTCTTGAGGTTATGATAGCCGGGGTCGTATGGACATGGTGTTAGGAAGTTGCGCCATGCAGCTGCGTCCCGTTATTACATATGTACTGAATTGTCTCGCTAGAAACAGAGACGCACACTGTTGTTCCGAATCGTTAATACATATGGTTGGCGTGTACAAATTTTAACAAGGAATCACCAATGATCAAAATTGTTCGCAAATCGCCTTGCGGCAGTCTGAACTGCTGTCTCAAATGCATCACAATTCGACCGGAAGTTTTTTCAGCCGAGCCCTAATAGGGGTATGATGGATTGTCCTCTACTAAAATTCTAGTTTTTGAATTAAGTACAAAATCTGCGTATATGTAGGTTTTGGCGGAATTTTTCGTAGTCGATGCGTAGCATAATTAATTCGCGGACCGTATTCCACTTATTGTACGTTTGCTGCAGATTTTGCGCTCTAAATGTTTGGCTTTGGGACCTGAGCACGCTTGGAGCAGCAATAGTACGGTGAACTTTCCTCTCCAAGAAATGCTTTCGAGTATTTGTATAGTTCTGTGCTACCCCATTGTTTATCGGCTAGGGTGAACGGATCAGGGCGCAGATGCGAAAAAGGATGTCTGTGACCGAAATAACGCAATTAAGCCTAAAATATAGCTTTAGTTTGCCAAAATTGATTCTGTTAAATCGAGATATTTGTGATCTGTGTCCTACATCTACTACAAATGCCTCGAAACAATATCCATACCACAAACTCTTGCAAGACTATTTCTTAACTGTTTTTGAATTTGAATCTAAGTAATTATTTTTTAATTTCAGTTTTCAACGAGAATATCAAAGTTATTATTGCCCATTTCTGAGGTTTTCCCTTGCAATATCTCTCATCTCCGACCAAAACCTTGAAATTAAAATTTACACCACAAAATACCACTAATAATACATTTTTAAAAAATGTATCATTAGTACTGAAAAATGTATTATTAGCAAGTGGATATGGTAAACGATACTTTTTGCATTCGATTTAGACTACCTTCATGTGTAGGAGCAATACGAATGTCCTTTTGTAAACCGAGATGTTTCGTTGTTTTAAATTCGAAAACACTCAAATCGGCTGGTTCTGCCCAAGCGAACTGATTTGTTGAGAAAAATTGTACAGCAATATTACATTTTGAATGAGTTTTTTAAGTTTTAGTGGAGTATTGCCAGCTCTATCTATACGAGCCGATCAACTCGGATAACCTGCAAACTTTGCATACATAACGTCGTCTTCTTGAAATTTCGTAACGATGATATCTTTTTGCTCATCAATCATTGGATTTAAATTTTTGTTTTGAGCGACTGAATCGTACGTGTCGTCAGTCAAAATATAATTCCTCTATTAACTCGATCGATCGATATTGTATCTTTATTGCTATTGCGATCAATGGTAACAGTCTCGTCACCCACTGGTGTTACTTTATACGGGCCATTATAACGATCAGACAGCAAATTTTTGTTGAATATCTCAGATATGTGCTGCTGATTTCAGATTATCCGGCACAAAGCACGGACTCGTATAATTTCGATTAGGTTTTGGAAATTCACGGACCATTTGAAAAAACTTTTTTTACAAAATCAGCAGTTGGTTTTTCGATTACGTCAGCATTAGCTATAAAATAATCAGATGGAAGTGCTAAATTCTCATCATACACTAATTGTGATTTATATTCTGAAATATACAAACGCCAACGCGATTTCTGTGGCGACGCTTTTTTCATGTTCATCGCATTTACAAGTGGTTTATGGTCGGTAACAATTTTAAATTGCTTTTCATAACTCGCTAAAACTCTTTAAAATAAGGTAAATGGCCAAAAGTTTTCGGTCGAAGGCTGACTTTTTTGATTCCAAGTCCGATGACTTGCGGGAGAACAATGCAAGCAGCTCTTTTACATTAGCTGTGTCGACTTTATGCAACACGGCACCAACAGCGGTGTGCGACGCGTCAGTCGGATGTTCGAATGTCGTGTTTTTTGCGGATCAACTAGCTTATTGCGCCCCAGCAGCACGCTTTTAGATTTTTGAATGGGATTTGCGCGGCTGCATCAAGCTTGATTGGTGCAGTTTTGCTTTTTGCTCTACGCGTAAGATTTGTCACGGGCGCTGCTATTATTGAAAATGTGGCTATAAAACTATGGTAGTATCCAGCCATGCCCAAAAAACGTCTCAACGAAGGAACATCCGTCGGCTCTTTGCTACGCCTGATAACATCTACTTTTTCGGGCGGTGGCTCAAAACCGTTTTTACTAAACATCATACCGAGAAAATGAACTGAATTTGAAAAAATTTGTATTTTTTAGGCTTGACACAAAGCGAAAATTGTTTAAGTATTGCCAACACAGCTTGTAAATGCGCCAGATGTTCTCCGTCGCTCTTGCTTGGCACTAAAATATCGGCCAAATATGTTTTTGCGAAAGGCAAATCGAAACTCGTATCAATTAGGGAAACTTATTGAAAACTTTGCGAAGACCGAACGGCATACGTTTGTATACGAAAAGACCGAACGGTGCTGTAATTGCAGTTTTTAGTTGGTCATCAGCCGCAACTGAGATTTGATGATAAGCGGAAAGTGAATCGAGTTTTGAAAAACCATGCAACCGTGCAAATCGTTCGTTACATCCATTATGTTTGGCATCGGGTAACGGTCAGGTATTGTTTGTTTGTTAATTTGCCTGTAGTCGCCACAAGGGCGTCACGGGTCGGCAGTGTTACTTTTTGTGACCATGTGTAACGGCGATACCCACGGTGATTCGCCACGGTACACAATTCAAAGTGTTTACAATTTTGCAAAACATTCCTGGGCAATTTTTAGCTTTTCTCGAAACAATCTGCTCGGTTTCGCAAACACAGGTGGTCCTGTTGCAACGATCGAGTGAGTCGCAGGATGTGTTGGTTGTACATTTGGGTTTATTTCGCTAAAAATTTCCGAAAATGCTGCAAAAGTGAAGTTAACGCTTGGTTATTTTCATCGCTAAGACTTATTGAATTTACTTTTACACGATATGGTAACATAATTAAGTTGTTGTGACGACAGTCAATCAAAAAATTACATTTTGTCATAAAATCGCTACGTAAAATTAGCTGAAACGTCAGCAACAATAAATTTCCAAGAAAATTTACGTTTATGATGCGATAATTTGAACGTTAGTGTGTGCCATCCGAATGTTTTGATATTGAACCGTTGGCTGCTGTTAGTTTTGGGAGGTTTTCTATTTTAATTTTATAACTGTATACATATTTTAATGGTAAAATGCTTACGTCGCTGCCGTGTCGGCCAGGAAGTGACCGAAGTTTTGTGCGGCAACGAGTACAGTATTAACAGATTTCCCGCTTACTCCGTCTGATGCCACTCTGTAGCCGGAGTGCTTCGGTTTCCCAGCTGTGGGGATCACTTTCTACGATTACTTTGTGCATATATATCTTGGTATCTGTCTGTGGATAGCTTCTGCGTTTGTATGAACACGGGTGCTTACCTCATTTCTGGTGGTTTTAACCGACATTCTACGAATCGCGGATTCTCTGGGAACAGTTTAAAATCAGTCATATAAGATGTGCGAAAGGCACATTAGCTGGTGAAGTATCAGCTAAACACATTTTCCGATTTATTTATTTAATTATCCTTAAATGTTACAAATGTTTGATGATTTTTTGCTATCGACTTGGGTTAATGATCGGATTTTCAGATCATTTTATATATGGTCACTCTACACCTACCAAGGACCGGAAATGTTGGTTTCTTAATCCCATTTTAGTTGTCATCGTTGCTATGGAGAATGGGATATCCCATAACTAGTCGTATTGGATGTTGTTCACACAATGTTTCCTTTGCGAATTTTCAGGATCCGGTTGTTATCCGTAAGTTTTGCAACAGCTTAGAGCAATATGTTGTGCTGGTAGTGAAAAACAATATGGTTGAGACTGGATATGTGGTGTCATCGTTGCAAGAACTCGATAACGAGTTCTACAAAGAGATGCGACAGGTGGGTGTTAAAATTAAAGTAATGGTACTAAATTTTACTTTTGAGATTGTACTGTTATATAAATTTCCTAAATTGCTTGCTTTCTGAACTCAATTAGTTTTAGTTTGATGAAACTAAAATGTTTAAAGTACATGTACAATTATATATTTCTAGTATATAATTTTCCTAAATTACTTGCTCTCTAAGTTTGATGAAGCTAAAATATTAAAGTACACCTACAATTAAATATATCTACGAATATATTCTTTTTAGCACCGTTATTGTAAAGTACAACGATTCAAAAATCACCAACTGCAGCAAATATGTCGAATTAAGTAAACAATTCGCTAGTAATAATCATTGAAATAACTAATAACTGTAAATAATTATAATTAATAATAATGAAGCTGTAAAACATTGTAATATATCGTAACAAAAGTCTTGTATGCCCCAATCGTATCAATGTTAACTTAAATTAACAAACACTTTAAGGTAAGAAACTTATATTTTGTTTTATGCATCAGGTAGTATAACAGTTTGTTACTATACCGACCGTGACATTACTATAACAAGCTTTATATATTTATGTATGACGTTTTTTATTATAGTTATAGTCAGATATTTGCGCATGTATGTGTTTGTCTACATATACAGTAGAAACCCTAATTTATACCAACTAATGAAGCTTTAATGATCTAAATTTATAAATTTGATTACAACACCCTAATATAGGTATATATGTGTTTACGTATGTATATATATATATTTATACATGTATACATGATATATGATATATTAAATGTATATATATATATATATTTATACATGTATACATGATATATGATATATTAAATTCAAAACGAGTAGTCCATCCGAAACCGAACACCATCTAACGTATGCCTGACAGGTTGTTTGTACCTATTACCACCAACAAACTAAGTAAAAGTGTAAAATTTACAATTAGTATTAAGCCTTTGTTCTATATGGTAGTTTCCATAAGCAGTGATGTCATTCTTTCTTGTGATAAATGTCAACATATTCCGTTGCTTAGCAACGCCGAGATTGAAGGTGATGTAACGTTTCAATCGTCACCACCCGCAACGTTTTAATATATTCTTGTCTAGTTAGAGGTCAATAACATCATTGCATAATTAAATATGTAACAGTGTATGGTCTCAGCTACTTATATATTTATAGCACCATATGTCACCTATACCATGAAGCAAGAGTGTATACAATAATTGCTGCTTGCGTATATATATATATAATGTGTTGTAGAAACCTCGCCGCCACATAGCTCGGTTTAGCAGACCATATGTCCTCCAAACTCACCACCACATATGTGGGGGGGGGGCAAAACCGCCATTTTCTATCTACTAAATCCGTCCAATTGGCTTTAGCACAGCTTTTTGTGCTAACAGAATTTTCTGCGTAGCGGACCGTTTTTTGTTATCACTTGCTTTGCTGTAGGCTTTACGGAACCTATCAATAGCTGCTAGATAACCTATAGTATATGCACGCCGCTTGCTATCGAAAAAAACAGGATCGATCTGTGGCACCCGCATGAATTTTCTAAATATTGCGCGATGCACAAACTAATTCGCACATTATTAGGCTAGGCCTTAAACCACCTCAACTCCACTGAAAAAATATGGTAGAGGTACAGTCACGTTGGATTCTAGGTGAAGATAGCGTTGTATTCAGTCTACCAAAAGACCTATATACACCGTTCTAATTACCTAACAGCAATATATAACCAAATAGCTGAAAACGGACTACATTCTGGATCGGGTTCGTTGGCCTCAAGCTACTGAAAGCCAAGAAAATGTGTAAAATATACGTACTAGACTCTAGCATAAGTACCTTTATATGGACAATTCTTGATGCCCTGGATGCAATAGATAACTAAACAAATGCAGACAGACTATATTCTGGAAATCATGTTCGTCGACTCTAAACATATTGAATACCTCTGAAAAGGCATGAAAAATTTGTGTTGGGCTCTAGATAAACAAACTATCGTTTGTCGTTATCAGCGAAAAACTTATATACAGACCATTTATAATGCCCTGCACGCAACAAAAAAACTAAATAAATTAAAACAACCTACATTTAGAAAATAGAGTTCGGTAAACTTAAAACCCCGAAAACCAAGTGAAAAAGGTATAACATACTGAAGTTGCACTCCATGTAACAAAGCCATATCTAACGTGCTTGATCATCCAATAGATACACGTCGTAGCGGAAAACACGCAAAAATATGCCGAAATTTGAAAATCTGTATTTCTGTCAAAGGCCGGACAAAGCAGCCCACAGCGACCAAGGGTGTGTTCCCACAAATAAAAGTCTTCTTCAGGAAAGTTATAGATCTCGATCAGCTGATTCTGTAGTGGTCAAAGTTTTTTCGATGCGAAGACTTTGTCGCGAAATATGCGCAGCGAAATACTCCTATTCGCACGGCCAGATTTTGCAAAAGAACTCTTAGAAACCTGTTTTTCCATTTCGACCTGGAAGATGCAGTGCCAGCTGCTCTCGTTGAACTTAAGGGTATATTGTCACCTTTGCTGCCAACAAAAAAAATGTTATCGAAGTGGCTCCAACCGAAGATGAGTTATCAGTGACATCTCAAGACAAAAAAATTTCACGACTTCTCTTTTTGGCGCCCTACAAAGGAGACTCCGCTCCCTTCCCTCTCTCTGTTTCACAACGGTAAGAATATCATACATATATGTTCCTTTCATGAAGAAAAATATTTGCTCGTCAATATAAGGAGAAGTTTTTATAAGTGCTATGGTTAGGTAAATCAAATAGCAAGAACATAAATCCTGTATCTATAAAATTGACAAATTACGCTCTGGTAATGGTACTAACCGAAACCCCGGATTTTACTTGTAGTGTGAAGGAAGCTTCCAGATTAGAATAAAAAGATATGCATTTCGATCAGTCCACTAATTCCTCGCCTATTATAGTTTATATAAAAGGTACTCCGCTTATTAATATTGCTAAATTTTGTGAAAAATAAGCTTTCATTAAGCATAAAAAGATATGGATTTCAATCAGTATCATAAAAGGTACCCCGCTAAATAATATTCCTGAAATTTTGTGAAAAATAACCTTTCATTTAGCATAAAAAGATATGGATTTCAATCAGTCTACTAATTGCTCGCCTATTATAAACTTATTATATAAGCTTATTTTTATAAGCCTATTATAACCTTTAATTAAGCATAAAAAGATATGGATTTCAATCAGTATCATAAAAGGTGCTCCGCTAAATAATATTCCTAAATTTTGTGAAAAATAACCTTTCATTAAGCATAAAAAGATATGGATTTCAATCAGTATCATAAAAGGTATCTTGCTAAATAATATTCCTAAATTTTGTGAAAAATAACCTTTCATTTAGCATAAAAAGATATGGATTTCAATCAGTCTACTAATTGCTCGCCTATAAAAGGTA
>JASANE010026218.1:0-10536 GCA_030248225.1 Trileptium ribeirensis
AGGAGTTTGTAGAATACAGGGTATGAAAGAACTGACCCGTTCGGTAATTCGGAACCAATCGGGCTGTTTTGCTTTAGGAATTGTCGTATTTTGTCGGCGGTTGTCTTCGTTAGTTTTCATAGAACGCTGTGTCGGGCTTTGCGTTTTTCTTTTTGGTTTCGCCGCCCGGGTGGACTCTTCTACATACAGACGTGTGGAAGGGGTCCGCCCGGGGCGATTTGACGTTTTTGAAATTTTTCGCTTTCAAAATCATAAGGGGCTGCTCTTGCGGGCGTTGGGGTGTCCGTTGGACGTTCCGCGCGCCCGTAGGAGTTGGTGTCCCAGATTTGCGTTTATCGCTTGACAAATTCTTGTCACGGAAGGGAATTCCATTCGTTTCGATTGCTGTAGCTCGACTTGTTCCCCGCTCCCCGGGCCTTGTTGCATGTTCCGGTCCCTTCTAGTAGGGTGATGCTGTGAAAGTGAAAAAGGGAGTCTACATGATTGACGTGGAGATGAGCAGATCAGGGCAAATTGTATGTAACATAAGACAAGGAGCTAACTTGAGGGCAGCCGCAACCATTGTCGTGGGTTGGAACGCCATCACTTTGGACCATCGGTTTCGTCCCCAAGCTACGGGTCTCGTCGACTCGGATGAGCTAGAACGGTTCGCCAAGGAGTCGTTGGAGGCCCTGTGTCTCGCCGCATAACGGCTAACACGGCCTTGCGTACGAAAGTGTGGAAATTGGGGATCTTTTATCGCCGGTGGTTGAAGCGTGTCAGTGAGCCGTGAAATCGGCCCAATCAGCTAACGCATGGCAGATCTTGAGGTGCGGCTGGCTTCAGGGTGTACAGGCTCAACGGGTTTTACAGCAGAAAAGAATGTGTAGGACGAGTTGTGTGCTAGGGACTGGGTGTGATCTTTGCGGGAAGCAAAGGCGCGTAGGAGGACTTAGGCGATGAAATTTTATCGAGAGTTTGATTCACGCTAATTGGTATTTTCCTGTCACTTGCGTCGGGACCGTAGCGTTAGGAGCATTTTATGGGCTGCGTATAAAACGATCACGTCCGCGTGCCCCGGAGTTAACTACGGCTTCGAATCTTAAGACAAACTCTAAGTCGCAAATTTCAGGGCGAGGGTTCCGCATTTCTAAAAGAGCCTAGATGGAGCTCACAAATGTAATTCCCTCATCCAAGTTAGGGGTTGCTAACCATTAAAATTTCGGGTCTAGGATTCCGTGTTTCTAAAAGAGCCCGATTGGAGCTCGGGGGTCGTTCTTTCGTTATCCAAGGAGTTCGAAAGTTAAATGGCTGGTTCGCTTCACGTTTAAACTCCTTTACGTATGTATATTTGAGACAAGGGGCTCCGTGCGTGGAGCCCGGGATTCATAGTATATATCGTGTTGGACATAATCATGTTTTTGAGTGTACCCGATTGGGTAATAGTTTACTGTGTGCCGAAACAAAAAGGGAGAAAGTAAACAGTTGGCGTGCGTATTCATTCTAGGCGAATTGGAGTTACCAAGTTTAAGCGTACCTCGTTTTAAAGAAATGTACGGATCTCCTCTAAAATATGTCTAGCGCTGTCCGGTCTATATTCACGGTCCCTTCCTCGCATGCCGCCTTCCGGCTACTCTCCAAAGACGCTCGCGACCACCGTGCCGCGTTACTGCCGCCCCATACCCGCTCACCATTCAAAACTTTATTTCGATTTTAATGTATACATAAAATACGGCCATACCCAGGTCGAATATATTGATACGGCTATGCTGAATTAAGCCCCTTCCTAAAGCTACGCTCGGCTAAACTCGCCTGTGTTATCATTACTGCCCGTGTCACTTTAGCAACTAGTTTTGGTGCATAGGTCACAAAGTTCACTGGAGCAAACATTCACCTCGCTACCCGTGTAACTCTCGGATAGTTTGGATCGGCTAGGCCCAGCTAGCTACATCCTCAATCTAACCAGGGCAACACAGCCCCACTACTACCCCCAAGGAACCGAGGGTCTCTGGATAGTCCTTCGGCTCATCAAGCACCCCTTCGAAAACAGGCCTTACCGTTTAAGGGGCTTTCCAAGGGTCTTGGATCAGGACTTGGTAACAGAAAGTGAGGGAACGACGGGGCAGCCTTATTACCTGCGAGCAGGCTTAGGGGATGACCCTCCCTCAGGGGGACCTCCATGCCTTTAGATACGTGGGCCAATATAGGGGCTAGGCCGAACACCCTGGTTAACCCGTCGGCAGCCTGCTAAGCTAAGCGGTTCCTTTCGGCCAGACTGGGATCCACCAGGGAATCGTGTAAGCCGGGGTTATCAGGGCACCGCAGTGTAAACCCATGGTGGTGCAGATGGGATCCCTTAGGGCCAGAACTAGTCCTAATACACAAATAGTGCAATTTTCGTGAAAAGTTAACCCTACCACTGGTACACGGGTACATCTAACTGGTGCCTCTCTTTCCTAAGCCTTACTCACTGAACTCGCAAATTATTTCCTACATCGAATGGCTTTTAAATATCGTTTTAATAAAATTTAGATTTTGGCTCGTACATACAAAAATGGTGTCCTGACGAGGTTTTCATTCAGCTCTGGCAGTCTTAGAGGTTACTGGTGCCAATTGTACGCAGCGATGTTTTTGCCAATTTTTGCTGATTTTCGCTGAAATTTTTTGAAGGTTGTGGTGATGAGGAAGGTAAGGTAGTGACCTCGCAGGGTATACCAAAGCCTCAGAGGGGAATGCTCTAAATCCTACTTCTTCGTGTATGATATATGCACAACATCCGTCGACTGCCAACTTTGGCCATGTACAAAAATAAAATTTATCTTTCATTACACTGTCATATTTATAAGTATTCCAGCAAAATTGGCATGTCGGCAAAATACATCAGCAGTGAAATCGTATACCTGATTCGATGGTTGCTTACTAATTGGTTCCCAAAATCTTTGCAAGCGAAGTGGCAATACATTTTTCATAAGATTTGTTCATTCAGAAGTACAGCATGGTGTTGCTGCAACAGCATGTTTAACCAAAAATATAAACAAAGATAACAACACTACGGGGTAAAAAATAAACTTGGTATGTCTAGTCGAAAGTTACTTACATGGTACCACCATTATTTACTTTTTTACACTTGTATATACTTACACTGTGATGCGTAGTGTATTTGAGGTATTATAGTTCGTTTAAGCATCACCCTTGATCATTAATACAAAACGAAGTTCCCCTTCCCGGTTGAGCTTCGCTTGAGCGGTTTTCCTACTTACAAGCAGTTGGAGTAGGGCAGAAATATATGCAGAATCCGGGCAAGACCCGAAGTCCAGCCGACAAAAACAATGCAAACCCCATTTTCGAAATATTACTTTAAGACCGGCGACTAGTGTCACAGTAGAGCTACCAATGGACATTGCCAGATCTTGCCAAAATCTACTTGTGTGCTGTCAGCAAAATTACAACCTACAATGGTACTGGCGATAGGTGTAACCACAAAAGAAAGAAGACCAGACCTACGCGTTATGACAAAATCGCATTGCGATGCGTTTTTTGTACCAATGTCTTTATTAGAGGCAGAACTTTATATCGTTAGAAAAAGAATGAAAAAAGAAAAGCGGAGGTTCATGGTGTGGCACCCTAAAATGTAAGCTTAGGCTTAGGATATGGCTCATATAGGAGCTTTTGATTAGGCTAAGACTAATGCTTATGCTTCGTATACGAGAGCGGCATTGCATGCTTTTAACAGCCCATAAAATTTACACTGGTTAACAATAACATTAGTAAAACATGTCATAATAATGTATGGTCAGAAACACTTTTTAGACCACTCTAGGAGGTGCCGTTGTTAACCAAGCAGCCGTTTCTACGGCTCCGGATTTGCAAACATCAAACCAGACTCAGATTTATTCGGGTATTAGAATTAAGTATCATAGCCCTATGCGCACCTGAACCGAGGTGAGAATGCCTGGAGGGCCGCGGTAGCCGGGTCGCCGGCGGTTGCTTTAGGGTTCCCTAGGGGGCGACAGTTGGTTGGCGGAGGGTGGGCTTGTATGGTGCGACGCCTACGGCGCTTTCAGAAGAGGTAGAGTAACCTATTAGCGGGAGGTAGATGCCTTTTAGAAGGTGGTCGCCGCTTCAGGGGGATAATCCTCCAACCTTCTTACGTGCAGACGTGACGTAATTCTTTTTTTTGTAGCTTGATATGCAATTTTTCATATTTGATGCTATAGTCGCAATTTTTCAAATTTAACCATCAATAGGTTACGTAGCTAGTCATAATTATTGCAATAGGTTTTTCCTATTGTGTTGTAAGTGTCAGGGCTCTAGCCGGATACCAAGGTTACGGGAGTCCGGCATTGTATTATACCAATTGTTGGGTCCAAATTCCTTCAAAAACTTCAAAATTGTGTTTTTAAATTTTTTTCGCTTATTTATCGGTCTCTAAAATCTTAGGTATTCAAAAATCTAAATTTTATTGATTTTCATTTTACTTAATCTAATTTACATATTTTGATCTCGTTTGTTTTATTAGCTAAGTCTAGAGTAATTCTTTTAATTTTAAGTTGTTCAGTTAAGGTTCTGCATCGGAGAGAGAACGCGTCGCTGTTTATAGTTTAATTAGCCTTCGGTGCGTGTGGTGCCGGAGGGATGACTCGTAATGAGGCTGTGAAATACATCAAAAAAATTTGAAGTCAGGTTGGCATTATCACTTATCATTCTGACGTACATAACTGCTTCAGTAATTTAAATTGCAGTATAACAAATTACGCGATACTTCAGTTTAGCTTTAAAAACTGTCCGCGTTCTTATTTAGAAATAGGTACCTAGTATATATTGTAGCTATGAAATGCCAAGTTGGTTTCGCCGGATTGGTTGGTGGGAACTTCCTATTATTATTATATTGTTATTATATATATTTCATATTATATAACGGCTTGCAACCATTTGTTTTTTTATTCTTTCTACGAAAAGGTTACCAGCTACACTAGCTAGGGTAGATGTGTTACGTATATGATATAGTCGGATTTACGTCTGCGTTTGGGGTTGATATTTAATGATACGGAACTTTGCTTATACGGTTATGGCAAAATTTTTAATTGATATCTGGCGAATTCAGGCCTTATTTCTGGTTTGCGCAAAAGAATTGCGTTCGCAGTATACTTGTAGCGGCTTATTTTTGCCATCTCACTGGATTTTCTGGAGGTTAAAGAATAAGTGCCCGAGTGCTTGATAATTGGTAATTGGTTCGAAGCGTAAAGAATTATCAAAGCTTAGTGATTTTCACTTACCGGCTTACGGTGTTCTAAAAGCTTGAGCTATAAAATTGGTTCTAAAAATAGTGCCTAGTGTCACAGTCGATGGGTAGATATTGTTAAATCAGTGCGCTTTAATATTTTGTCTTGTTATAATAAATGTTGTTCGCTATGCGTTTGGTGCACAAATACCTATCTAAACCGCGATTGCTTCGACAACGCGAAACATAGGGCATCGATACTGACCACTGAAAAGAAGGTCGCGCGCCACATTCACGTTCCACCGTCATTGTACTGGCCACACCTCCGACCACGCTGTCTTCCGGTGACGAAACGCACCCCTTTTTAATTACAGATAGCCGTCATAACAAAAAACCCCTACCAACCCCTACCCCCGGTGAAAACAACATAATATCTCTCAAGTGTCCCAGGGTCCTAAATAACATATATTTTAGTTTATAATTTTTATTTCTCTATTATGTGATAATAGTATATGGTTTAAAAGAAATACGCTTTCGTCCCGCGTTCTGTTCTTTGATCTAGTTTCGGTTATATAAGTGTAAAGAACTACACTTAATCTTGACTTAAGTTTTAAATTACGTTTGGATAGATAGGTAGATAGATACGTTTATTCGGCAAAAACAATAAAACACTTAACAATGGACAAGCTTTTTAGGAACAATTCATCAGTAATTATCAATTATTAATCAAGTTTCTAGCGGATTAATTTTCGTGCAAGGGGGAAAATCAAAATAGTTAAACATCCTGACAGATCATTGAATTGTGCTGAAATAAAACTTACACATAAACAATGTTCCTAAAAACATATAATTGATCGGGTCGATAAAGGGCCAGAGGATGGTCTAGTTTTTTAAGGTGTTGTTAAATGTTAAACAAGATGTAATTCTAATAGGAGGACGCTCGTTCCACATTATAGCAAATCTGAAAACAAAACTATTTTTAATATAATCAGAAGTGGTATATGGTACTCTCAACTTCCGTGCATGTGAACGTGGACCAATATATTCGCTATACTGAAGGAAATCGTTGAATGGTATATTTAAATGACCATAAGTAATTTCATGGCCGAAACAAATGCCCGCTTTGATTCTTCTGTATTCCAAGCTCTCTAAATTCAACGCAATAAGCCTATTAGTATATGATAACGTAGATAAACCAGGAATTCTCTTCGTGAATTTTCGCTGAACAGCAGGGAATAACCGGATCCGAAATTTACCGGAACCGTCCATTTAAACCGGATCCGGAACCTGGTCTTCGAAATTTATATATAGTAAAACAGTTGATGGAAGAAATGAAGGTATAGTGGATTTAAAATGCATTAAAAATAACTTTTACATTAAACTTAATCAGGGAATAACCGGAACCAAAATTTAACGGAACCGGAACCAGCAACGGGAACCGTCCATTTAAACCGGATCCGGAACCGGAACTGGAACCTGGTCTTCGAAATTTATATATAGTAAAACAGATGATGGAAGAAATGAAGCTATAGTGGATTTAAAATGCATTAAAAATAACTTTTACATTAAACTTAAGGTTTTGCAATGGTATTATTGCCTTTCTGAAACTTTAAAGAGACTGATGAAGCTAATAATATTTATTTATCGATCAAATATGTCGATTTTTGGACACCCAGAGCAAAAATGCCTTCCACTATACACCATTGCATATACTGCGTCAAATCGAATATGCTTACAAAGCGTGGAGCGTAGAATACACACTTTCGCTCTGTCTCCAGTCGCCTCCCTTTACTACACATACGTTTGTAGTATGTTCTTCTGTAGGAAACTTAAAATTATTGGTTTATATGATTCTAAAAGAAAATAATAGATAGAAGGTAATTTTCTGATCAGTGGTCAGAGACACTGTTTAGGCTAGCGTTGGACAAACAGTGCCCGTCAGTTAGATCATAATGATGATAACTTTCTAATCAGAATGCTATAAATAAGACACACTGTGATGCTGTTCGTACAGTTTCAATAAATACAGTTCATTGCCAAGAAAGCAGTTTCTAGCTGCGTTGCAGATAACGTTAGTTTACTTCAATTTAGACTGATTTACCAAGTTTACAAGCGCGCTTTCGGGTGCTTGACGCAATTTATGTTAGCCAAGCATACCCAAAGTACTTCTGCGTAAGCCATACTCTGTTACCGATTTGGACCGGTTTAATTCAAACGTATCCCACAGACTTCTGGATGTGTAAAATAGCTGCTACACGCATCGACCTGGCTTTGACTTAACAAACTCCTGTAGGTTATTATGAAAAATTCCTGCTCAAATTATGTGCCCTACTTACGTTTTACACGGCAAATTGGTTAGTTAATCTTTTCTTTTGCTTGGTTGTATTGGAGCTTGATCATTGTATAGTATATATTACATATGTTTGGATTACAGGATGAAGTCAAAAAACGTGGAAAATTTCAAATAAAATTTTTAAACCGGAATTCCGGTTCTGGTATGGTTTTTGCTCTTTGCCGGAACCGCAACCGGAACACGATTTTCTCCGGAACCGGAACCGGAACCAGAATTCCGGTTACTCGCTGATAATCAAATACTCGTGCAGTTGTCAGCCGAGCGGGGGCGATTGCATCAACCTCACAAGAGGAGTATATAATCAGAAGTAACCTAAAACTAAGGGCTTATGACTAAAAAGTGCTAATCGCGTAGAGCATTGAGTGGTCATATCGAAATAGGACCAAAATTTACCAGGGAACACGAGGTGAGGACCAAAATTTACCAGTGAACACGAGGTGGTACTAAAGAATTGTGCCGTAATTGTGTGCTAACTATTTTAATAAAAACATGTTTACCTACGGCTTTGGTTAACGTCTAGCTGAATCAAGGGTGAATAGAGTTAGTCACGGGCAAAGCCCATTCGTATCCCATCGCGTTATAAAGAATAGAGACTCGAAGGATGTACGTACCACATTCTGCTGGCTGCACCTCGTTCGCCACAATCTTCGGTGACGATCCAGTCCCCTTTTAAATTCCGATAGCCGTCATAAGTGTTATATTTTATAGTTTCAAGTGGGGTAAAGGTTGGATGGGGATGCTTTATGACGGCTATCGGATGTTCAACTGGGACAAGGTTCGTCGTTGAAGATTACGAGGTGTGGCCAGTAGAATGCTTGTGGGGCTGCACGAATGGCCCGCTTTCTTTACTCTTCGTGATCAGAACCTGTGCCCTATTTTTGCGTAGCGGCGCGGCTGTGTCCGAAGCACTCTCGGTTCAGATAAATATACACCAAACTCTTAGCAAATAACGTATATTACAGAATCGCATAAAATATTAAGGCACTGGTATGGCACACGAAACCCGTAAGTTCTCCTTTTGCATAAATTTTATATTGGCTAACCTAATGTTATGTTCTTTTTGATTAGTTTAGTAGAGTGTTGTCTGTGATCAGCTGGTTTTCTTGTTTTAATTGGGATAGGGATACCTAGCTAATATCTTTTGTCTGGTAAAGAACGTGACGTGATTTGGCCATTGTATTGGCGTTTATAGTCGAGCAGGGAAAAGCAGTATTTTTGAACGAATTGAGCTTTGTGGTGTTTTGTTATTACTATTGCGGTTGAAATTGGTTTTTGTACAAAGAAGGCGCGTCTGTCTCTGATTTCCGATTTTATTCTGCAACGTGCTTAAGCTACATAAACGCAAAATAATCGGGTTCGACTGGATAGTTTGGAACTTACATTTCATGATTTTACCGGAATGAAGAATCTATAAGGAATGGAGTGTACGGGTGCTAGGACTTCACAAATAGGTACCCTAACCTCAAGTAATAAATAATTTTATACTATATTTCCTTGTAAAAAGTATAAGAACTCAGTGGCAAATGACCGATATTAGGAGTGATAATGAGAGTAGATATCCTACTAGCTTTAGTAATAATTAATATCGGCATGTGTTAGTGAGGGACGCTGAGGGTGAGCATTAGCACGTGTGGTTAACTTCGTGAATAAGGTGTGCGGATTCGAACGACCACGTCGTGAGATCCATTCTCTACTCAGAACCACCTGTTGTGCCAGCCATCCGAGTGCCGGAAGATCGAGAGTACAATTAACTGGGATAGTACCTGACCGCTACTAACCAGTTTTTATAATAGCGTCATCTGTCAGCCATCCGGGGGCGACTACATTAAAATAAGGCAATGATTAGCGTAATTCTAAGGCCGATGTTAAGGCATATATTAAAATAATCGTACGGTGTGTCAGCCATCCGGGGGTCACTGTATCAACTTAAAAGAGCTTTAACAAAGTATCTGTTAACTTAAACCATAATTGTTATCACTCAACCTTAACGCATTTTGTCAGCCATCCGGTGGCGATTACATTAAATTTGAACCAGTACTGATGTAAATCTAAGACCTCGGTTCAGGTACTGAAATATTCGTACAGTTGTCAGGCATCCGGGGCGATTGTAATAACCTCACAAGGGGAGTGGTAAAGAGTAAATAACCTAACCTTAACACTAATAAGAAATCAGAATGAGCTAGAATAGTGCGCTCGAGTGGCCTAGTTAGCGATAGAGGTTAAGCCTGGCAAAACGTACCGGTGAAAGTAATAGCGTGGTCTAAATAGAACGGTACCAAAAATAGCGCTTGAATTGATAGCCTAACGGGTTTTAGCATCTAATATTGTACCTTGGCATTTCATATTGTTTTACTGATAAACCTTTTCAATTACGTTTTTGGTTTTTACGTGGTTGAGCCAAGAGTGTCTAGAACTTAGCCACGCAGCAGCGCGACATCTAGATCTCAGAGCAAATGAACGCATGCCATCCGTACTGTTCCACCGGCCCGATAGTCGTCATAAAAATTCCATCCCACCGCACCCCTATATCTTCAAAATAAAACAACTATGTGTTGACATGCTTTATAACTGTCGTAATATAAAATATTGTTATTATAATGCATGACGCATTATTTTTACTATATATTTTGTTGTTTATCGATGGTGAATGCTAATTTGCATATTTGCGTTCATCACGGTTGAAAGTTTGCATTTTCTTGTGTTTTGTGTCATTCGAGTTCACAGATGTTTCAAGATCAGTTGCTTATCGTCAATTATAATTCAAACCGGGGTACACAGTCACGATAATCCGGCATCAACAAGAGTACCAACTGTTTTAAGGCCTCTGGCTTACTATACGAACAATATAGTAACGTTTGTCATTAATCGCGCTTTTTTTGTTAGGACATTATCAAATTGCGACATAAAAACACTAATTGTTGCGCCTATTTAGGAGAATTAAACGAATTAGTCCTCAAAATAAAGATGCTTCGAACGCCGCCAA
>JASANE010026219.1:0-29812 GCA_030248225.1 Trileptium ribeirensis
TTTTATACTGAATTCTAGACATCCAAATCAGGCGGAGGCGGTCAACGGATAAAGGGCGATCGGATACCGGTGGAGCGTGATCTAGGGACTCATTGATGTATCATTTATCATTGTACTGAATAAGATAAAATACTGTATTGTATTGTATAAATGTATCATCACGCTCCACTAGCCCGAGGTGCGCGGTAGATTACTCACCAAAACCGAATCAAAATTCTACTGCAGAGATATCCGATCGATCCCCAGGATCATTACTGGTTATAAATAATTTGCATAACTATGCTATTGACTTGTATTTGGGGATGGTACGGATGCGTAGTCGGATCGGCCGGGGACGGGGTTAAGGACTCCACGTTTCATCGCGATTTGACTCAACAGCTTTTGTTGCTTAGGTGCCCCAGGGCCGGTTTCGGTGCGCATCCGGAAATGGTTACGTATTCATAATTGTTGTATTATGATATAAATATGTATTGTATGGGACGCCAAGTGTCAGGATGGGTCGGAGTGTTGTACGAAACCCTTATGATAAAAATGCGTTGATGAGCTTTCTAATGTTTCAGGACCTGGGAAGATCTATCCTGACACGCCGAGAAGTGAAACCGTTATTTCATTATCATTTTCTTTCATATCTGTTTTAAGGGACGTTTCGGATACATAGGAAATGACGATAAAATTGACCTAACGTGATAAAAGTCTCATTTTTCAAAGGGTATAGGAATTTTGATTTTTTGGGGGTTTTTATAGCTTTCGGATCAAAGGTGGGATATTCAACTATTATTAGGGCATTTTAAGTGAGTTCAAAAAATCGCGCGTTAGGGTTAACTTACTCCCAACCCGTAAGTACTTATGGACCCTCAATTTAGCGTTTAAAATCTCAAGCTTTTGGGCCCTAAATCACCAGGATCCCCAAACCAAAACTTCCCCGATTTTTGGAACTCTGTACCTCAATTGGCACCTATACTAACCATCCCACCATAAACCGGGGCCACCCGCCCCAACAGACCTCCACAGGATTCCCCTAAGCTCAGGTGGGACCCAAAATTCTCCTATCGTGCACGCATTTCTCTGCTCTTAGCGGGTCTCCTCAGGGGACTTACATTAAATCTGAGCTTCTCATAAGTAGGCGACCAGCCAGGGCATGGATATGATCCCGCCCCCATACTCTTTTCCGCTCCTGAAATATATACAAAAAAAGCAAAAATCCTGATTATTTTCAGCGCCTAAAGCGCTTTTATATTCCATAAAGCTGTAAGCCTCGCGCCGACCAGCGCGAGGTTTAGTTGTTGTTTACTAGCCCTTGGCGACACACAGCAAGCAGGCACAGCTATGGGCATTCGCCGTACTGTTGGCTGTAGGCAATTTGTTGTTATTGGCACGTTGGGTGTCATTAATTTCTTATAAGCAAGTCGGCTCTGTTTGACATTTTACCGGCAATGTTGTAGTCTATTTGTGTACGTTTTGCTTAAAGTCTGCTTAATTTTAAAATTTGAAAACTTCCAAAGTTACATTAGCCCTTTAGTTTTGTGGTGTGGGAGACCAGACAAAAGAGAGGGAAAAAGGGGGGTTTAGGCTAAGCAGAGTATAAAAGAGACTGCCCGATTCCCCGATCGGAGCCAGTCGAGACTTAGGAACTTAGAGTTGGCGGTTGTCGCCATTTGAGCTTTCTACGTTTATTACGTTTTTGTTTTTATTTTGTTCTTGAATATGCCAGGGTTGGTTTCTCGCCGCACCCCTACGGTGGAGAGCCTTCCCTGGATTTAGGACTTTCACAACCACGCAAGGGCCGCCGTTTGCGGGCGTTGTAGTGTCGGAAAGATGCTCCGCGCGCCCGTCAAAATTCGCCCTGGCAAAATTCGCCCAGGTCGGCCCCGGCAAAATTGCACGAAGCTCTTCAAAATTTGGCTCGCTTACTTCTCGACTGGTTCCCCGCTCCTCGGACGTCTTCTCTCTTTCACAGGTCCGAGGAGTGATTAAAATTCTTATGTTACGTAGGTTAAAGGAAATTTTTATGCAATAGACCTGGTTAAGAACGGTTTCGAAAAGTTCAGCTAAAATTTATAGGTGGGGGACGTAGCCGTTTGCATCCGCGGGTGACACGAGTTGTCCCCAATTGTATGAAATCGAATCGCAGCGTCGAATCCCCATTCGTTCGCTGTTTCTTTTGTTTCTGGTTAGAGTGCGATGCAAGCGACTGCGGACCGGAACGCGACACGAAAATTTCAAGAGTTACTCGCTGAGCAGAGAACGAAACAGAGACTGGGGTTGGCGGCGAACTTTAAATATACTGAGCCTGGGTGAGACGTGTGTTTTCTAACCGTGCAACTACGGGGAAAATTCAGGTCGACACCCTCTCCCGGAGCCCTCTGGGAGTGAGTTTGAAATTTGCCGGGCCTTTCGTGGGCCGCCCCAGTCGCTGTCGAAATTAGGTAAAGTTTTGGACCGAATGGACGTGAGATCACCATCGGAAAATTGTCGGGATATTCATCTGCTTCGGATACATTTCGTCTGGTCTAACTCAGTCAAAATTTTAAGGATACCGCGTTTGGGAAAACTCGATCAAAAGTCTTTAGAGTATCGTGTCGGAAAGGGTTGCAAAATATACCTCAGGGTATCTTGCAAGGTACCCGAAGTTTAACAATGTTGTAAAATAAGTATTGAATATTGAATGCAAATACAGTGCGCCCCAATTGGGCGATATTATTAAAATGTGTCAAATACGAAAAAGGGGTATCGACAGTAAAATCGTTGAACCGTGTGAAATTTCTGAAGCAGCTCGAAACGGCTATTAGTAGAACAGTACCTTCACACAAGTTAGGATTAGGTCTCGACGGAAACTAGGAGTTAGTCCAAAGGCGAGTTCGAGGAAGCAGTGAACTTAAATCAAGTAGGAGTTCCCATGTTCTTTCACTTCGTTGGCGCGAGCATCCTCGCGTCGTTGTTCGAAGGCTAAGTTAGTGCACTAATGAATCGAAATTAATCCAGTCGCCCCTCTTCGATGTAGTTTCGCTGGCGCATGCACCCTTACATTCCCCATTTAGGTTACTGAACTTACTCCCTTGTCGCGCCCCGTCTAGCCCCTGAGCATGTCCGAACTAGCAGAAACCTTCCTCGCCGCGACCTTTCGTCGCTGACCGCCGTATCGCATAGTTGATTCTTGGCACTGCCCGCTCCAGCATCAAAGTCTGTCACCCTTCTCCATGTAGCACTTGACCCTCTAAGGGCCATTCCATCCCAAGTCTAGGTGCCCAAGGGACTGGGGCCTCCGCCCCAGTGTCCCAACGTTTGGGTAACCAATTTCTTGTCACCATCTAAGTTGTCAGGCCAGTCGTGCTTTACTCTAGGATTAGGACGGGCCAATAATTCAGAGAGACGCACCAACGGGGAACCTCGCCAAGGTTACACTAGGACCAGAGAACCCCGCTTAGGGGATTAAGTGGAGTATGAGGGAAAGGCGAGTCAGCCTTATTACCTGTGAGCAGGCGTAAGGGTTGACTCTCCCTCGGGGGAGCTTCATACCGCTAGACACGTGGGCCATTATAGGGGTCAGGCCGAACGCCCTGGTTAACCCGCCGGCAGCCTACTAAGCTAAGCGGTTCCCTTAGGTCATCGCGTAGATCACCGGGGAGTCGTGGAAGCCGGGGTTGTCCGGGCACCACAATGGAGTAAACAGTGGTGCCGCTGGGATCCCTTAGGGCCAGAACTGGTCCTAGTACATCCCTATAAAAGCCATCTACTAAGCTTAAGTCCGGGGCTGCCGCCTATCGCTCTAAGCTGCTTTTTTTTCTAATGTTATAACGTCCCGCCCCTAAAGGTCACATATGCCGGAACCGGGTTCGTCGCTCTTTACATACAGTGAAGTATACCATGTTTTATTAACTCTATAATTATATTGAATGATCCAGGACACACTAATACATCTTTTGCATAAAATGGTACAGCAATACATATCGGACTGCAAATTTCCGGAAACTATAATCTATATTTAGAACAAATGCGTCATTTACGTTATAAATTTGCCAACAAGGTGAACGTTTTGTATGTTCGCGGTATATATTTGTATATTCGTATATTGCGTTATAACTTCCTGTATATTCACGACCACACCATATAGCACAATAGTCAGAGGGACGTAACACAAAATGTCATTAAACCAGATTCCATGTACCAAATACTATAATGGCGTCGTCAAAATCCTATTTTTCACATTAAGAAAGGCGGCTAAATTATAGGCAAATTTCAAATTATTTAAGCATGTTTTTGGAATCCCATACATCATATCGCAAACATTGTTGTATGCAAAAACACTTACACTGCATTGTATAGTTATAACGCGACAAATATTGAGTATGAAATGCTGTGGCCGTAACTACTTGAAACTCGATCATGTGTATGATACCACGCAGAATTGTCGGCGATGTCCTGGACACCCTATGAAAATATTTTAAAAAATAGTGACGATGCACCATATCGTATCGTGGATGGTGTTACGCAAGCTGTACATGGACTAATCTCCCACATGTCGGGCGATTTATAACGTAAACAGCCTAGGTGTACTGAATGCCTTGCCGTCTCGACATACTAACCCTTAGGCTTAGACTAAGTCGGAGGCTGCCACTCCCGCCCACCAGATGTAAGCTGTTCTTTTTCTAACGGTATAACGTATGACCCCTCAGGGTTACATGGGCCACGTAAACTATGGAAAGATACTTTTGACAAAATCAGATTTGAACAATTGCACTTACTGAAACTGTACGATGCAAAACATGTTTTTAGTAAGCCGTATAACAAATGTTGAAAATACAATGTCAAACAGAAACTTAAAAAAGAATAAGTCATACAGTTAACCTGCAGCAGAATACTGCCTGAAATGTTGTGATAATAGTCGTAAACCCGAAGAAACTATTTTTCCCCACTAATAATCCAAGGGTTGATAATCTACGGCCATATATTTGGCAAAGCGTTTGGCGTTCTAAGCAATGGTTAACGCTAAATGCTTCATGCGATTTTATCAAATATGCAATTACGCTGTAACCAGGAGCCATTGTTGGAAAGAAACTCATCTAAGCTTTCTTTTGTAACTTGGGTAGTCGCTGCTTGGAATTTCTTGCCAGAAAACAATAAACGATGTGGTGCTAATTACACTCTAGTTCAAAGCGTTATAAATTAAACGAACCGGCTACATTTCTTGAGCACGATGGTAACGTTTCTGCAGCTGTAAGAAGGTATGTGGTTGTACCATTCTGAGGTGTACTATCGTTTTTATAATGGTTTTGACAATATTTTCATAGCAAACTCAATTTTTCATTTGCCTTCTTTCTGTTCCGCGTACATTTAAAATCGCCATAATAGTTTAAGCAAATTCGTTGTCATTGTTTTTCTTTTGTTCAAAATGTATGTAGTAGCAATTTAATTTTAGTTTACAACACAAAATGTGTAAAGAGTATGCGACAATAATTGCCAGTAAGTCGCCATATCTATTACACTCTGTAGCTAAAAGATGTATAAATTTTAGCTAAATTTAATATGGTAAAAAAATTTTGATACCTTCCAAACCTAGTGTGGATGTTATAGGCATAATGTCGGATGTATTGCTTGAACCACAAGAAAAACCTTCAAACGTGCTCGATTCCAGTGTCGATGTCGGTTAGCTGAATGCAATAGGGGGTTAAAACCTATCTAACCGAGATGAGACAAATTTTGTACTTTCCTCATTACTATAAAGAGATTATGGGGCACTTTATGTTTTAAATCCTAGCCTTAAATATACCCGCAGTGTAAATACATGCTTAAACATTAGTTGGGATTTCGTAACACGAAGTTTCGAAGCAGGTGGCTGTTATATATTCAACGTTTAAAAGCATACGCAATGCACTGCATAGCTGTATAAAAGTATGTTTTACCGCCTTTGGATTACATGCCTATCTGGCATGATTTAATAGCCGGATTACACGCTGCATCATGCCACGTTGCCTAACAGTTTAAATTAAAAACTAAAAAGCTGTGGACTTAATGTGAACAAGATTTTAATACGTTGCTCTTTGAAATGAAGGTTCCTGAGGTACACACTCCCTTCTCCATATGCCCAAAATTTTGGCTCGTTTGAGGTCCATAGTCCAACTGGATCCACATGTGATGCACACGCAATCGGTCATCTGCACACGTACGCAACGCAATTTAACGACCATACTGATGGATGAGAAGATAATGTGAAGCTCGTGGGGATCGAGCACAGGACCTTATGGTTTAAAGTTCTTCAGTGACCAAACTGAGCGTTTATGGTACTCCCTCCAAAATTGCTAACAGAGCGATCCCGTAAAATATATACACTATTCCAAGCAATCAACTATTTTCTATCAAGTATAAATCCCTTTTGGCAATAATCGCATTTTGCGCTGCTACCGAGAAGAATATAATGATTATATGGGCTCTAACAATGTCCGAACGAGTAACAGCGGCACACTATAAAAACCCAAAATGTCTGAAGGTATAGCTAAGATGATATTATTGATCTAAGTTGTAAAAAAGTTTACAATCAATAAAGGGTAGTAACAATAAATTTTGTTGTTAACGAATGTGATGCACCACGCTAGCAACATACAAACCCGAATTTGACTACGAATTTTCTCTTATTTTTTCTTAGACTGATCATTCATCGCTATCATCGATATCCGAATCGTCATCTTCATCGTCTTCGCTGCTCTCCATATCGTCATCATCCTAAAATAAAGTGCAAACGAAGCATGTAATGCCACGATATTCTAAACGCAATACCCGTATATGCTCACTTGAAACAGTATGTAGAAAAATATCGAAATAAAATCAAAACCGAGAGCGCTACCTTTTTGATACAGCTGATGTTCCTTTAATCTAGAACCGCCACTTATTGTGGCTAATACTGTATGGAAGCGCCCAGGATACACAATTCCCGATTATCGTAAAATGGCCTTTAATGAAATTTGAAAAGTAAAAACAAAAAAGATTCCGATATACTGCTAGCTATGAAATATGAAACAGAAACACACGTTAGTAATGAAGCCGTATTTAGACCATAATTGCCATCATAGCTTTGCCACGAACATAACCAAAAGCGGTAAAATGCACAACTAGGAAACTCCTTTGTACGGTTGTTTCAAACACTATTATGGAATCTTTGTTTTTGTGCAAAGCTATTAGCTTGACACAAAATTATGTACTTCCGCAAATTTAGCACCAACATCCACCGGTTGCTGGAAAAGTAAACGTGAAAGACCATATTCTTGTGCAAAATATTACTAAGCTGGGGGCGCGGAATTGAACAGTAATTTTTAAACGCAGCATGTTGGGCAAAAAATTGAAAAATGTTGTTCTCACCCCAAATCATGTTAAATTAATTAGAAAATGTCAGAAATATTTTTTTGAAAAGGGTTAGAAGGACCGTATATGCTAATTGCAGCCAATAGTCCACTTTAGCACATTAAAATGTTTCAATTAACCAACCCATTCTTCCGTTCAATTGTGTCGATTTCATAATTTGACAGCAAATAATTCCGCCACGAGCACAACACTTTAGTAGACCCACCTAGCGAAGTATGACGAGTTGTGCTATAAAGTTCACCACCCTTGTTATTTACTTCAAGAATTACTACTGCCTCCCATGATTTCCCAATATAAATTTTCATGTGGAGTGACGCAATGTTTTAAATCTTGCCAGCGGCATCGGATCGAACATCCATACCGAGATCAATATACAGAATACTATAATCGAGAGCTACAACTCCGTTCTTTTTGGCAGAGCATCCGTTTTCGAGGTATGAGCCAGTGTTTAAAAAACCCCAAAAACTGGATATTTCTAATCTTTACAAAACAAGTTTTTGCTTGTTGTGTGTTGTATTGTGAATTGTTTACCCCAGTAACCTTGCGGGACCTTATTGCAAATGTAAACTTTGGCACCAAAAATGGTGAAATTACGGTACGGTATCAAAATAAATACATGTATATATGCCTTTCGATAGAATGTTGTGGAGTGTATGTAGAATCTGTCTATAGGTTTTGGGAATGGCTGCATACGATAAGAGCAACTGTATTTGCGCAGTAGGGAACAAGTCTAGAGGCTCCTACTATGTAAAAAACACTCTTCAAATTATAATTTTCTTAAAATTTGTGATCTTAATTTGAAAAGTTTTCGTCTTTTGGTCATTTGAAGAAGAAAGAAAGACTTGTTGTACAGGTTTGTTTTGTGATGAAAATGACAGTAGCGTTGCTATTAATGTATTGCCGGTGAATAATTGTTACCGTTCACATTTAAAATGGGCTCATAGAGGTGAATATGAAGCAAAGAAATGATCAATAAGCACAGAATAGCCATATGCGTTCCGTTTCCTCTCGCTTTGCGAATTACTAGTATAAATAATAACTGATAAGAGCAATCCTTAGCGGGTTAGATACGACTAGCACAGATTGGTTCCACATGATATATCAGTGAACTGTAATATTTTACAATACAGACCATCGGTTCCAACAAAATACCCTTAAATTCAGCATGAGACCTACACCCATTAAGTGCGCGCTACTTATAAGTCACTATGTATACTGCTTTGGAACACGTGTGGTCACATTCACTGATTTAGTTTCCGATTATATGACACGCTACTGCTCAATGTTGGCTGTTCAACTGCACTTACTTCATCGTCATCGCTATCATCCTGTGGGACCTGCTGAACAACATCATGCTGCTTTGCGGTGACATTTTTCTTTTTATGTGTTTCAGGCTTTATCTGAACCAACTTGGGCACCTTCAACACAATAAAATATTTCATTCAACAAAAAATGTGTCAACATTCGGAAAATGTTTTAGGGAATCTATATAATTCCACCAAAAAATAGTGTCTAAATACAAAATGCAGTATACAGCTAGCAAAAGAATAGCACTGCGTACAGTTTTGAGTCGAAGTTTTATTGTAGATGTATCACAAATACCAGGAAAGTCTGTGCTTTAAAGCAAGCCAACTCACACATTTAAAATTACATCGACATTTTTTCAGTATATATCAGCGCCGTGGGTGGTTTCATTCGTGTATTGGAGATACATATAGTTGCAGTAAATTTGATGTTTAGCAAGCGGCCGCTTCATCTAGCCATGTCAAGTTGCTAGCAATTTGTTTGTGCATAAAGTAGAAAACATTATAGCTCTGGTTTCTTCATTAAGTGAAAATTTTGGCAAGAAACAAGAACTTGAAGGCCCCTGGCTCGGACAGCACCGCAGTTTGCCACAGGGCATGAAATGGGGAACAGTCCTGGTTGAACCGGGGGTTTGTTCGAAATCTGAGTTTTCAAAGTTAAGTGCTTCTTAACGAAAGGCGCTGAAATAGTTAATACATGATCAAAGGAAAGCTTCAAAAACAATTCTATTGAGGTTTGCATCAACTTTTAAGTTTAAATATTTTAACGCAATTTTATGTCGATTATTGTATTTAAAAATAAAAAATTGTCAGTCTAACTAGTGGTGTTTTTGCCGAAGCAAACATATAACTATGCTAGGGGTATTGAAAAGAGGCAATAATTTTGCCACAGGAAAGTACCATTTCCTGGGCATGAATCCACGGCACCTTTTTGACACAGGACAACGAGAAATATCAGGCTTTCACTCCTCAATTTTAGAAGCCAGCAGTAAAAAGTCTACTATTATGTACTTTAGTATAATCTGCTAACATCAACGTTTACAAACACACCTTTTCATCGTTGACTTGTTTGCTTTGCTTCAACTTTTGCTTGGTTTGCTGACTGAAAAATAACACTAGAAGCATACTCACTAAACGATAGCCATCTAGGGGCACGCCATGGCTAAAACTTGCCATATTATTAACTCCAGTTAAGAGCCAAACTACATCTTTAGTAGAACTGAAGATATAGAATTGCTATTATTATGTGTACCAAACAGAATTGTTCATGGCTTTAATTCGGTCGTTAGTGACTTAGTTCATATCTTATCATTAACAAATTATTGGCTGCGAACCTACGAGAAATGTAAATTATTATGTAAGCCATTATTTCCACCCGAATTACCATAGGTTGTTGAGTTCAACGTTGTTAAATTTGGACGCCATTTGTGTTTAATGTTTAATATTGTGTTTACTGGATAACAAATCGAATTGCAAAACTAGTAATACTATTGCCTTGTACATTTTGAATCTTATATTGAATAATGTTCACGATTTAACAGTTGTCATCGAACAGGCCAAAACTAATCAAATTGTAATCTAGAAGGCCAAAAATACATGCCCTGATATCCCAGATGTTTTCCACCTGCTGCACATAATCACCAAAAAATAGGTTCACTGAGTTTGCTGACCGCACTGATGTAGACGAACACTGGTCAGCAATAGCTGATATTGACCGTAGGATGGAACTGGTGTAGTTTATAATAAACATAAGACTGAGAAGTTAGCTAGCTCGTTGGATATCGGAACCCATTTGTCCTCGAGTTGACACAGCGGACTCTAGGCATCAGTAATCAATTCAAAACAGTGTTGTTGGATGCCCAGTTACTTCAAGACAGCGAAATCTTCTGGAACAGCTTTGCTAATGATATAAACACTGCCACCAGTATAAACGACAACAAATTTTACAGTCTGCTTAGGAAAGTAACGTATAAAATGGCACCAGCTAGCAAATAAATTAGCGATGCGGGTGGTAATCGCCATCAACCACCAAAATCACAAACACTTGATTCGCTGGAAAGAGCAATTTTAAAGGCTAATAATTGCCACACCTCCAGAGGATCCGATATGTATTTATATGTTACGATGCGACGGTGTGTATGCAGTCGACCACCATGGCACTGTGCCAAGCCTGGACGGAAGTGTGCCTACAATACGTAGTCTAAAACCGCAAATGTTCCAGCAGAAGAGGACATTATGCCACACCTATTCAAAACGGGTGGCCTACACATCACCAAAAGGCTACGAGCGCTCTTCAAAACAATCAAGTCGTCACGTCAACCAAAACTGAAAAAGCCTGACGTACACATATTGTTTCATATTTTTTAAAAAGACAAAAATAGCTATGCCAAAATTACCACGGTATCTCACTGCTTAAGACCAGCTTTAAAATCTTTAACACAGTGGTGCTCAACCGATATAAATGCAGACATCGTGCTTGAGGAAGTGACAATAAACCGACAAGGTGCTCAAATAATGAATCTTGACTATACCGAAGACATTTCGCTTCTGTCAGAATACGCAGCCAACATGCAACAGATGCTCAAATAGGCTTGAGTGGCAACTCAAGAATGGAACATGTCATGACCACCAGCAAGACAAAATTCATGTCGCGTTGCTGTCCCAAATAACACATTCTCACTGTCAGGACCTAAGTATCCAGCCTAACAGCTTCTGTTAACTTGGATCGACAGTCAAGCTATAAGGTTCGCCAAGAGCTGACAAAACCAATCGGATAGCGGATGCAGTAACATCATCACGGAGCTAAACGAACGTCCGTTGCAGCAAAAGTAAATCAGAGTTACGACCAAGCTGAAAGTTTATGACCACTTTTATTTGTACAACTCTTTTATACCGTTCAGAGACGTGGTCGTTAAGGTCTCGTGATGTACCTGCTCTGGAATTGTTCGAGCACCAATGTTCAGACGAAGACTGTGTTTGTTTAAGCGAGATCATGTTTCTAATAGTAGCATATTATAAGAACTGCTGACTTGCTGACTTGTCTACCATTGTGAAAAATACGTGTTCGCTGACTTGATCATACTCAGGATGACCATTCCAAAGCTTCTCAAAAATCGCACTGCCGGATGCTCCACGTGACTGGACACGGCCCAAAGTATGTGCATTACCGAACTGGCGGCGTTGAATTTTAGACTTTCTGGAAAACGTTCAGGAACGTGAGCTGAAGAAAATGACTAAACAGCGATTTACAGGTCGTACACGTAGCCGCACAAGAATAACAAAACTGCACGTAAAAGTGCTCTTTGACTTTGAGGTTCCGGCGGGCTTCTGACAATAGGGAATCTCGGTGTCAATACTCATCCCGAGTTCGGGGAGGGAAATAGGTCATGTATTATATACATACACACACATATATATATATATATATATATATATCAAAACATTAATATAATGCGTTATATAAAATGTATTTATTTACATGTATATCTCATTTTATATACATATCTGGGGCAATCTTAAAATTTCTCGGGCTTAAAATCCAAAATTTAATAGATCAAATTTTCGTGGGGATAGGTGAGTAATAAAGGGGTCAGCGGCCAAACGCAAGAGGTGTCAGCCTTCTCCTTCCCCTATCTGAAACCCCGTTGAAAACAATTCACAGAGAACAGTGCCAAAGTAAAATTAAAAATAAACATAAACTAACACAACAGCGGTCGTTTTCTTAGCAACTCCGTCCCCAGTGTTTTTCTTCTGGGTGGCTTTTGAGGCTGTTTGGTTCACTTGATTTTTCGAAAGAATCCGGAAATACGTTACTGAGACAGGGATTCCACCAATTGTAAGCTTTGCATGAGTATCAAACGCACGGCGCGCTGCTACTGCGGTAGTAAACTTGACAAAAGCAAAACGATTAAACGAACCAAGCTTGATACCTTTTCGGTGAGGAATGACAATTTTGGAGGCTTCCGGAAATAGAGGTGCTAGGGCTTCAGGCTTAACGTCCGACGGTAATCCGTTAACTACCAGCTGCATCGCGTCATATTTTTCAGGCTCGGCTTCCGCTTTCATGGACTTGGATTTTTCAGGTGACGACGGTCCTGCTTTTGCAATTTCGTGGTGTTTACTTTTTGCACCAACATAGTCGACAAATAATTTTTTATCGCCAGGCAGTTTAAGCTGAGCAATTTGGGCGAACATCGATTCAGCTTGCTGCTCGGACGCGAACAGCAACCACCCAAATCGAGCGCTTACGTGTTTGCGGCGAAACGATAATGCAGTCGGGACAAGGCGTCGCATCTCGGCATCGGTTATATTTTTGGGTAAATTTTTGACGAACAGCGAACGACGATCCATTTCTTGTCGTCTCAACTGTTGTTCATTCATGCGCTTAAAATTATTATTAATCGTCGTACAATGATTATAATATTAGACGCTAATATTGTTGCAATGTCATAAGTAATAAATAATTTTATCGCTCGCACAAAACCAGTTAATGCTTAAATCAAACCCTCGCACACATCGGCATTATTATGAGTTTTTCAACAGCATGACATTTTTGTCTAAAAATAGCAAACACGAACTGCCCAAACGGCGACATTTAGTAGTAGGTTTACCAACAGTAATTATTATTTGAGGCAACCAAACTTTGCTTTAACAAAAGAAGATCGAATTAGCAAATCAATGCGTTTGGAATATTATGTAATTTATGATAGCTCAGGATGTTTGTGGTTTTAAAAATATAAGAAGAATGGAATATAATTACAACTTATGTACTTCTAAATAACTACAATACGAATACATGTACATAATAGAAAATTATTTTACATAACATGTAATTATTACACAACTAGTAACTCGCTAGCGAGGTGAAATGGAGTGAGCGTGGTTTCATCAAGTGGTAATTTTGTGAAATCACCTTGTAACACGCTTTGTGTTTGATGTATATACCACACTAAAACCTCTGTAACCCTGGTGAAAACCCTAAAATCTCGTCGACCTTAAAACAATCGAAAACTGAAAATGCACGAAGTTCTCGTGATAGTCTTTGAATAACCGAACCTTCGTATTTAGTATGCCTAAAAACGTATATATAGACTTTTTGAAGCCCTGTACGCAATACATACGTAACCAAACTACTGAAGACAGACTATATTCTGGTAATCGGTTTCTATACTCAACGGCATGCTGAAATATGATAAATCGCTATTTCTGGTAAAGGATCGACGACCCATATTCGGGTCCATAGCGGCCCAGTGAGTGGTCAGACAAAAAAGTAGTTGTGAGCAAAGTTGTAGCTCTCGATGAGCTGATTCTGTATGGTGGCCTTGGTAGGACGCATGTATCGCGAGATATGGACTACGAAAAGCTGGTACCCGTATGGTCAAATTTGGAGAATTTTCGCGATTTCCAACTAGCGCCCTCACTGGAAACTTCGCTCGCTACGTTTCAACAAGATAGCAATAATGAAACATTATGTTGAACCAACAATTTCTATAAAATAGCTATAACTGTCAGTAATAACTCGCACGGCGAGGGGAAACGGAGCGAGTGTCGCTACGCTGTCCTTTTCGTCGTTGTAAATTGAGGTCCCTAAACCCGGTTAATGTCCCATGATTGCAGTTATGGATATGTTACTATCATTTTAGTCACATAACAAAACCGAAGAACTCTTCATTTCTTCTTCTAATGACTAAGAAAACAAAGATTTTAGAATGTATAAATCACAATTTTTATCAAAAATTATTATTTAAAGAGTGATTTTTACGTATTGGTACCCCCTAAGGCTTGTTTTATTTGATGCATGCCATGCGAATGCATTTGCTTTTATCGTATTTAGTACCCCGGAACGTATAGACATGTTCGATTGACTTGCATACATTTAATATATAGAAAAGCGGGTAAATTACTATTTTTGGTGCCAAAATTTACCAACTTTTGCTCCGTTAACGTCCCGTGGGGTTAATAACACATCAAATATAGTGTTAAAACAATAAAACAACTTTTTTGACGGGTTAAATAGCACAGCTTTATATAAATTTTGAAACTTTCACTTTTTTGTGTATTTTTAAAACTTAGGATCATAGCTCGAAAACGTCAGTTCTGACAAAAAAAGCATAACGGCAAAGTTATACAAAAATGCATAACAGCAGAGTTGTAGCTCTCGATGAGAGAATTCTGTCAGTTGGTCTCGTTTTTCGATTCAAAGCCTCTATCTCGCGTATAAGAGATACCCGGATGGCCAAATTTCAAAAAATGTTCATGATGACCAAGAATACGTGGTTGGCGAGTTTAGCTTCTAATAAAATGCATAAATAGACTGTATTTGTGATCAAATAAAAAAATTTTGAAGATCCGTCTATCCGGTAACGTGTTATGATCTTAATAGAAAAGAAGGGATTTTTTACAAAAAGATAATGGGAATAAAAAAGAAATTTTTACGATTTTTGCCGCTAGCAAATTTATTGGTGGAAACACCGCTCGATTCGTTCGCTCCGTTTCAAGCAGTATCTAAAATCGTTTAAATTCAATGGCTACTGAAATATTGAAATTTGGCAAAATTATTGAGCAAGATCAATACTTTTATAAATCCTTTTTCTATCCAAGCAACCAACCTTAGGATCCAGAATTGTAGGCTCCATTTTTTGCCTTTTCGCTAGAGGGCCTCCGGATTGTACATCTGTCGATCGTTTCAAACCCGAACCGTCATGTTTTTCAGGCACAGCTTTTTGCTTGTCCTTCTGTTTCGTCGCCTGAGTTGATTTCTTATCTAAAACAATCCACTGGTTTAAAGTAAAGTGTAACTTTATGTGTATACTTATTCAAAGAACACAGCAGGTTGTCTTACGAAGTTAGACTGTTGCGGCTACCCTGTTCATTGTTCAGCCTGGCGTCAAAACTGCAATCTGTAGTATATACTGCTAATGAGAATTTCAACACCCTAGGCTGTTTCAATGCTGAGAAATTCACAGTGGAGATGTCAAATATAAGTACAAATTGACCTAAAGCCAGAAACTCTATCGAGATTGCAGAGCGTAGTGAAGCATGGGTACATCTACGCCTTTTGTGTGCACAACCAGTCAGCTCTCGATAGCATACGTCGATATGCTGTATGTTGATATCACACAATACCGAGTAAATCAGAACAAAACTTACACCAGCAATAAGTTTCCCATGCCAAAAACACCCAAGTGCAAGTATTAGCCTCCCAGCACGTCACAATAAAATTAGGAATTTTGAGTAGAGGAATCATGGGGGCGCCATACCCCGTACCCATGGGTCGCGTCTAACCAAACGCCATACACTTCCGATAACCGATAATGTCTAACCAAATGCGATGTAGGTCCAATAATATCTGACCAACGCCATAGTTCCGATAATTCCTTAACCAAACGCAGAGTGTAAGAATGGCAATAAATAATGTTTCCAATGCTCAACGTTATGATTGGTGATAGCTAATTTAATTAATTACATAGTTATGACGATAGAAAATCCTAAGACAGTGCCCGTTATTCTCCTCGTATACTTATTCTCCTTGCTAAGGTCGTCTTGTAAAGTCTAAAAAGTTAATCAGCCTAGGGCGACTACACAAGCTCCATTAACGCATACAACTCACTGGCATAGATATACATACAACACAGATATCATAACAATGTACAACAGATATACTGTCAAGCAAAGAACCAAAAAAATTGCAAACGCGCCAGTATTTCCGATCCTTGACTCTTAAAATCACGTACCATGCTTTCGAGAGAAAAAGAATCAAGTTACGAGAGGTTTCCATCTAGCGTATCATAACATAACGAGATTAATTAATCCATTCTCTTACTAAAATCCTAAATGTCAGAATCGAAAGTTTCAATTTTTCACAAGTGGATACTCGTATTGCCGTTGAGCCCATCGAATTAATTCACACCGTATTTTCAGCTCTCAAAATAAGACACCTACTGCTAGTAAGACTTTCGAAATCACTCAAGACGGGGCCCCCAATGATGTGATACACGGAACGCTGCTGCACTACAAAACTTCCAAACGTAGTGCCCTTACAGCCCCGTAAGTAACTTCAAGGATGGACGAAATTTTTCGATTTTGGGCAATTTTTCACGGTCATACTCATGAAGCTACGAAGCTTAGCAAGTTGCAGGAAAACTTCACGGGATGTGTTCGGATTCCGCCGGATTGGTTGCTTATGTCTTCTGAGTGATGCTACTATTGAGGACATCCAAGGAGGTTGGCTCTGTCACCTGCTCGCAGGCCAAAGGTTCCATACCGTTATCCCCTATTCTAGACTCAGTTGAAACTTATTTGATTCGAAGAGAAAACACATTGTTGGGATCATTTTATTTGCATTTTCCGTTTAGCCACAGTGGCCTACAACAGGATACGACACACTCTGTGTGCTTAAAGACAGGCCAATTGTTCTCTCTGTTATCGACTAGTGGAGTAGGTTCCTCATTTCTTATTCCTGAATGGATTAGTACTACGTTTTAGATAATTTCACTGTTCGAACGAATTCTGGCCATCGAAACGCACTGAGACTTGCTACCTTTCGACGTAAGGGATGAACGCGGCTAGTTTACGCGAGCCTTCTATTTCAAACGCCATATGCCTTACCGCTACTCACTTATAATTAATGAACGCGGGGTATTTTCAATTGTTTATAGAGAAAAGCATCAAGCACATAACGGGACAAGGTAGAATACAAAGATTATCAATGCACAAGTACGAGAGGCAATAACATCAATTATTCAGTCAGGTCAAACGATTTCCGTAACGAACATAATTGTGAGTGAACTTCATAATATAGATTCTTTACTCAGAGACACCTGTGGTAAAATTGCGCTAACCCGACCTAGTGGAGAAACAACAGTGATGAAACGCTTCGGGGACACAGCTAGACGGATGCCTTATGCTAATAACGGTTCCGTATTGTGAAGTGGCTTGTTCGGGCAAATTGAAGTCCGAACTTACAATGCTGCTAGTGCACGAACTGGTTGAGTTTCATGAGAAAATAGACACAGCGTCATTGTACAAAGAGGGTAAATAAACGATAGTGGATAAACCATGAAAAATTATTAGTTTAATATTCACGTTTCCTGCGCAAATTTGAGCAATTTTATGAAACCAGTGGTCCGAGCCTGCCAGGAGTAACATCCCTGAAGCTATTTTGTACGTTTGAAAAGCCCCAATGAGATCGAAAATGGCGATATTGAGCCAGTTTGCCCGATTGTGGTAATGAAAAGGGTGTTTACAGGACCAGTTAACCGAAAACTCATATTACCTAAGTGACAACGTATTTGCGAAAAAAGCGCTGAAAATAGTTCTTTGGAAGCTCGAGACATTGTTCCGAATATAACTACAACTTAGCTTATGTGGTTATGTTTAGCTATCTCAAACTAACTTGCATACTCGCGGTTTCAGGGGATTTTGTGACGATAACTTTAGATGGCCTTACGCATGCAAAGTGTAGCAGCCCTCGGTTCGATGATAGTTTTGTCCTATCGCTCGAAAGCGAAACTTAAAGATTGCCGTGTTTGGGGGTCATTTTATGCGTTGACTGAAGCTCGCGACTACGACATTGCCTCAGTAATCCACGAACTTTAACCATAGCATATTTTTTAACAGTTTATAACTTAACTACTGAGAAACGCCTTCGGTTTTAGTAATACGCAGGCTCACAGATTAGTTTATCACCTTCAATAACTGATGGGTTCACAAGTGTAAAAGATTGTGTAGCATTTTCTCGTTCGTTCATGACTAACCTTCATACCACCGCTAATCCAGGCGGTGTGGAGACCCGTGTGGTATTCTTCACTGTTTATATACGGGTCATTAAAACCATGGCCCGGTTCATCCTGTGTATTTTACTTAACTCAAACAATCTTACAGCTTAGTCTCATATCACGAAAAGTGAGAAGATGAAATTCGCATGCAGACCATAGTCGGGCCGATGAATTACGCTGGGGCTGCTCCATAAATTTGCGCGAACTTAGCCAGTATTTTATACTTGGAGTCCGCATCCTACATTTGTAAGTCCCAACTAATTTCTAAAGGAATTCATTTTACTTGACGGGATCGTCTTGATCGCCGCGAAGCGATGTTGCTTGTATCGGGATAGAGCACCCACCTAAGCCCACGAGCCAAGCTCAAGCGGGATACCCAATTCATATGCACATTCCTTTGCTACAATGATGTCAAATTCAGCTACAATCGCTGGTACTTACAAGTGGCACCTCCATTAATAACAATTTTATGTGAACTGTCAAGCAAATGGAATACACGTCTTAGGGTAATTTCCGCGAGAAAGGGCAGTGGCAAAATCTGTCTGTTTCCTGAATCAATATTTGAAATCCAGTCGTTCCGAGGGCCACAATGCCTTTCGGCCGGCTTACGCACGCTAAAAGCTGAGCAAATTATCGTGTGACATACAGGAATCTAAACATTTGAGTCTTATGTCTATGTTAAAGTAAAAATCGGTTCATTAAAAACGCACGCATCCAGACAAAAAATATCGCTGAGCGATGGGATCAACGAGATGGGCACGGTCCTGGAGGAATTTTGCACTAGAATCATTTAAAGGTTTAGGTGAGGCGACGATATGTTGCATCGCTTTTCTTCAGAACGCGGCCAGACGCTGTATGGAAAGTTTTACTCAACAATGCGAATATAACTTAATAAAACGACGAAATTTTAGCAAAATTCCTGGAGGGAAATTTGCGCTATGTTACCTAGAAGTCTTAGGTAGGGGCGCCACGCCCTTAAGTTTCTTAAGAAAGGGGCCGAATTCTCTCGACCGGAACGTCTTAAGCAAAAGCCATATGGCTTATATCGATTACTGAAAATTTAACAACATTCCTGGAGGGAATTTGGTATGACAAAAGTTAGACGTAATATTTAGGCTATCCACAAAGCTTAATAGTGCAAATCAGTTATGGTGTGGCATTCCCCAAAACTATTTTAAAATTCCCTATTAAATTGCAAACCATAATCTAAACCGTCTGGTCTTATTCCCAAGAAATTTGAAAATCATACGAGAATCACTAGAAAATCTTGACGTAAACTATAAAAGCCGTAGGTGAATCGGTATAAAATTTGGAAATTGAGTGCGAGTATCACATAAAGATGTCTTAAAATTGGTGCAAAAACTCGTTATTTAAAAACGGCTGGCTTATGTATCAATGTCCTAAATTAATAACGTGACTCGATGATGATGTAAAGGGCAGCGAATTTCGCGACTATTTTATGCCCTAATCTATAACCGTGGGAAATCTAAGTGATTTCGATTTTATTTTAGTACTTACCAACCAGCTCGTTGGGAGATGTGAACCTAGTGTTCTACTCAGAAGTCCGGATCCGACGAGTGAATGTGGACACGGCACCTTATATAAGCGAACATGTAAAGTAACACTACTGAATGACAACCACTAGTTTGTCTGCCTTTCCTGAGGGCTTTGTCTAATAACTCAATAGAACCGTATGACCAATGCTTAAATGTATCCTAATCTAACACGAATCTTCACATATTTATACCATGATCACACTTTCGCATATCCGATCTGTCCATCCGTTACGATCCATCATCCATCCAATAATGCCCAAAAGCCATGAAAACTCAAAAGAACTCAGAAAAGCATAATAGTAAACTAAGCAAAGCAACAGAGCCGGTGTACAAATCGACCGAATTCTTCGCTGCCGAAATCAGACTGAATCGTATTTTTCTATTTCTAGCAAGCTGTCTAAGTAAAATTTTTGAAGTTTTAAGCCAGCTTTATTAAGGAAACCGTAGAGTAGCGGCACTCCGAAAGCAATCGAAAGTAATTATGGGTTTATTGCCCATACATCAAAATGACTTGCGTTTTGGCACTCAATTTCTTCGATTTAATTTTCAGTTATTGGACTGTTTTTTGAGCCAGTAATTTTGGGCTCAAATGTTGATTTAGCTTAACATTCGTAAATTTCTTAATTTCGGCACAGAACTCGGATATTCCTTAATGAGTCCAAAAATTCATGCCGGACCTGGTCGAAAGATCGAAGAATCCTGAACCAAAAAAGCTTGGCATGCACCCTAAAATGCTCATCCGTTTCGGAACTATAGTCCGGAAAGGCAAGGACCATCAATTTCGTAAACTCGGAATTATCATTTAAACATCGTTATCAATTTTATAATACCGCTTACACGGAGTACAATGAACATAGGTAAACTTTTTATTTACCCTAAAATACTAAAAAATTTCCCATATTTGGTGATATTTTGCAGTTCACTACATGGCGACCGGTACCCAGCTTCCTTTGCCTAGGACGGACGGGTCCGGCTCCGATGCTACAAAGTTTTCCTGCGAACGTTCTATATTTGCCCAAAACACCCTAAAATCCTATTTCTTCAACGTTAAGTATATACCACTCGTTTCTTCGCAGCACAAGTATAACGAGCAGGCTGGGCAAGGTACAATACAATTGGGTAGCATACAACGCCTGGCCGACATAGAGTAATTACAATATGCTTAGTACGATAACAATCAAACTACACAGCGGTCATGGCAAGCAATAAAAAACGAGTCAATAATACCGAACAAATGTGATTATGAACAGGAATAATGTAATATGTTATACAGAAATGAGCTTGAATTCGGCAAGTAAAATGTAACAATGCTCATTGTACGAGTTATAGTACCATCAAGGTATAATGGTAATCAATGCGGTTTATACAATTGGGCGAAATATAACCAACGGCGATAATATTCATGAACAAGGGCAAAAATGATACAATTATAAAAGGCATCATATACAGCAAATTCACTAGAATTTTACGGAAGTGATACAATCATAGTTCATACAGTCCATGAAACAATGCCATGCAAAGTATTAGTTTTTTAAACATGTTGTAATGCAATGCAAAACTCTAAAAAAGCAAAGGCACAACTGTCATACATTTCCAAAACCATTTTACGGCGAAATAAGCAATGAACAACGGCAAATTATCTGGACGGTACTAATTCAACGTTCACGCGCACTCATGATATTTTTCTTTAATTTTGGCCAATTTTAGGGATTTAAAGTAATTTTGTGGTCGGCCGTCCCACAATGTATCCAATGTGCTGTGGTAAAGATTAGTAACGATCCAGACGAGATCTTTTACACAAAGACAATATTAAATAAAGATCACTACAAAGAAAATAAAATTTATAACGAGTATATTTTGAACTTAGAAACGTAGCCATCCAGACCAAAGTCTTCTTCAACTGTGACAGTCAATACTACTTATGACACAAGCTTCAGCATTGCTCCTATCTGAATATGTTTATAAGCGTGTGGTAATACCACTAACTTTTCAATGAAATAACACTGTCTTGTTTTATAAACGTAATACGCTTCGACAAGGTGCAGCAAGTTTATAACACCCGTATTACTTCGGAACGTCACAAAGGCGAAACGGATGCTTTCCGTCATTAGACTGACAAGACGCTAATAAAATATACTTTGCAAATTAAGTCACTTTCCTTCTTCACTGACTAGAAATAATGATTAGTTTGGTAAGTTTATAGCTGTTTCCGATATGCATAAAAATGTCCAACTTTACTTTTCAAATTTTTCATCTTGGCCATAATTTCTTTTTTCAAGCCTTCGTCATCTGAAAAAACAGAAACTCATAAAATGCAACCATCCTGACGCAGAACCGTAGATAAACAGTACAGAACCTAATGGATATTGCAGGAGTCTATTTTGCCTAGGCCAGCAACTACAGAGCCAACTGCAACACAATTTCTATTATTATCCAATGCCCTCACATTCGCTTGGCTGTGACAGCAAATGCTTATACTTTTCGCTTCAGTACACAATTCGAGCAGTATGCCCGAACATTTGGTAAATGGACTGACCTCAACCTAAAAACTCAGCGTATTATAGCTTATGAGGTTTTGGGATGTTATTTGCTTGTAGCTCCGACAAGGAAGTAACGTCCGTAATTCAAACATCAGCCTTCAAATAACTTTTACAGAGTATTTATCGCTGGGATCAATCCTAACAAAATTAATCGTTTTGACAGATGACATTTCTAGCACAGCAGATCTCTCACCGGCAAATCGACGAAGCTTGGGAACACTCCTGTTATCCATATCATCAACGTCTCTAGTTGCATTTATCTTACAGAAAGCTCATCAATTCTAGGATATATTGTAAGTATGGTCATGGTCATAGTTGTCGCAGTCCATATAAAAAACGATGATCTAAACGCGGCTGTAATAATGCGACATGCCATTCCGTGAACGGTAAAATATCTTTTAGTATAGCTCCAAGTTTACTACACTTCGCCAGGCAAAGTAGTCATACAACGAGGTTAGAATCACCCAGTGTTTAAAGAAAAGCCACACACTTTGACCTAAGGGCAAACGTCTCCCTACAAGTATTTTCGGTGTAAAAAATCTCCTACTGCTCTTGGCGTTGCATGTTGATTGCTGTAACTTCCGTGTTGATTGCCCGTCAATATACATGCCCAAAATTGGATATAAGCAAGAGTGTATTATGTACATTTGAAGCAGAGTGTAACACACATGCTATACTACTTTATATACGCTGTGGGAAGAAGTGGCTCATTTTCTGCTTCTTTGTCCATATATAGGGGTCGCGCGGGATACAAGTTTCTCCAGTTTTGTCCTCTCCTACTTTTGTTCCAAATTCGAACAAAAGTCGGGAGGGACAGGACGAAAATTCGGAGAGAGGGGAGGCGGCAAATATTGCCGTTTTGTAAAGTTTTGGTCCCATAGACCCATTAAAAATGGGTCCTGACCTAAATCTTGCATTCTAAAACAGCCGCTTAGCAAAGGATATTATACAATTTCATAGAAGCATATTGACAGTGCAAAACGAGCCTTATTTGACTCGGATATTTCTACTCCGGTTGTCCAGATACCGTGAATAATGTTATTTTCCCGGCAACTATGTGACCCAACCTATTTCTGTCAATGTTTTCGGAATAAAAATGTTGAAATAAGTCTTCGCTCCTAATTAAAAATTACAAACAGGGATTTCAAGCTTTCAGATGAGCTGCCGCGCAGTCAACGTTTAGTTATGCGTGTCACCCTAAAAACCCCAATAACGGACATTGCTAAATTTCACCATTATACGACTAGTAAGAATGCTTCGTTTCGTTCGTTTCATTCTCAATTCAAAAAATGAGAATAATGCAAATATAGCTCAGCGTTTGCGGAATACTGGTGTTTCGTGTATTTTGGGTCTCACGGGCCTATTTAAAACCCATTTTCGCCCAACTTCGTAGCGTAAAAATGCCAACAGCAACACATTATGTGCAGATGCAATACATGATGCATTGCTCTAAAAAAGAGACCAAAATAACACTGATATAGCTCAAGTGATATATCTGCGTTTCCGTGTATTTTACAAGTCATAGGCTATAAATTTGATAAAACTTCTTTTGCTCTACTAAGTAAATGAGCCTATTTTTGCTCAGATATCTATACCACTCGTGTACCTATGTACACTGTCGAACTAAAATAAATAACATTTATCGACCGTTCGGAACACGACCCCCCCCCGCGGCCAGCTATTTCGGGATTCGCACCCAGTTAATGAGCACAAATAGATATCAAACCTTTAAGTGAGCTATCGCGCAAATCAATGCGCGCATCATTGCGCCCAAGCTAAAGTGAAGTTACGCATGTCACACTAAAAACCCATAACGGACATTGTTAAATTTCACCATTATACGGCTAGTAAGAATTCTTTGTTTCTCTCGTTTCACTTAGAATTAAATAATTATATTATTGAATACGTGCTACTAGTATAGGGGTTCGACGGCGTCTGAGCCATATTCCCAAAAGGGAGCCAGTGAACTTTAGGGATTATGATCAAAATAACAGAAACTGTAATGGAAAAGTGGATAAAATGAAAATATCTATGACCAAAAATTGAGAGTTAGAGTGCAGGAAACTGTCACGTTTTCCCATATCCTGTTCTGGCGGTGCTTGTAGGCAACCTTACCTTCGCTGTCTTCTGATTCTGACTCATCTTCATCTTCTTCAGACTCGTCTGAAACAAAAAGTGAAACATGCTTTAAGCCAAATGACTTCAAAACTTATCATTGTGGTAACCGACAACCAAGCATAGCTATGTATTTTAGAATGTAGGGTATGGTAAATAGTAACAATTATTGTATAGTTTTTGAATAAATTAAGTCTATGGAATCAGGAATTTAACAATGCACCTTTCATACTAAAGTAAGCTGAAATTCGACCTTCCGTAAGATCACGGCGAGTGACACATTTACATCGTTCTAACGATTCTTTCAAAAATGAAAGAAAAGCCAACACCGGCATTTTAGTCCAAAATATAGACAAATACAGCTGTGTAACGATGTCACGATTTACGGACAGTTTTGACAGTGATTTGACTGATAGTGCTGGAATATTCATAACCCACAAAAGGGTTTGCGTTTATAGTGGTATTATAATAGCATTAGTAACAAAACAATGTTTTTCTAAAATGGCATAAAGTCGCAAGCTTCGAATTTCAGAGTCCAAAAATTTTTTGCGCTTTTCGGGTGCAAACACTGGTTGTATTTATATTATATCAAACTTTAGGATGAAGCATACATATATCCCCGTCGCGGTTTCAAAATATGGTAAAATATATGTTCTTAAATAGATCAGCTGCTTTCTGTAATCAGTAAATCTAGCTGGTTTGGTAGAACACGCTCCTACTCCTACAGGAAGTACAATATAAGCAACAATTTAGCGATAAAAATTAACATAGTTCAGTCTTGACATGTAGCCCATCCAATTGTACTTGAAACACAATATTATGGCAACGTATTTAGAGCAGCTGGGTTTTGGAAAACATTGAACACCCAATATCCACAGGCAATTATCTAGTCATTGCAAGTTAGCGTTGACCTATAACATACGGTTACTGGCGGAAATAAAACAAAAAACATTTGCGACCAAAACATTTGCAGTTATTCACGAGCTATTCATGAATGATTTTGATTTTCATTTTAGCCGTAACATCACTAGAATATTTTGCAGAATTTTTCTATACACATCTATATATAAAATATCGATGAATTACCTTGTTCGTCGTCCGACTGTGGTTGTGGACGCTGTAAATGTTGCACTTTTTCGCCGAGTGCCGTATGTTTTTGCTTCATGATAGAAGGAGCGTTTTCCTAGACACAATGTACAACTGCAGCGTGAAAGCGTAACACTCTGTTTAGAAAACCGGCCGTATCTGGCGTCTGCATTCCCTGAACCTCAATCTTGTCAGGGGCCATTAATCGCCCCCCTGGTCTGGCTTATCCACGACCCCTTCCTCGTAAACCGGAGTGGCATCAGTATGGAGCCACCACGGGAATCGAAGCGGAGAGCCGTGCCAGACCGGGGAGGGGTGAGCCGGAAACCGTGGAGGTAGTAAGGCCCTCGATTTGGAGAAGCCGACTGACTCGAAACAGTGGACTCCGAATTTTGTCACGTGACATAAAACTTAGGGAATCCGGGTTCTAGCGAGCGACTTGTTAATTCAACATTTGTTAAAAATTAGGCGTTTTTAATAAAAAGCTTTAAAACATTTAAATAAATCGCGCAAGATGTTGTCACAGGTTAAATACCGGTTCAGAACAAAAATGTATTTGATTTGACCAATTTTCCAGCTTCAGATCGGAATTTTAGCAACGTACTGCAAACACGTAATTTGTAACAACTGGGATAGGACGTTGAAATAGTTGAGACCAAAATTTTGCCAGACGGCAGGGACCACGGGGTATCTATTGCTGCTAGGAAGAACCGAAAAATGATACAGTCCGCAACCCAAGTTTGAAGAAGCAAGAATATAACGATAACTTTTACTTGATTACAGGCTATAAGTTGCTAAAATTAGAAACACTAATCAATAGGATAGTTATAATTATTTATAGGTACTTACAAAGCAGTATCGTACACAGATCACCAACCAAATACTCTGTGATTGTTTATAACATCTACCGTACCAATCCAGGAATTACCGTTGAAATTATTAAAATAGCAGCGTTTCGATGGCACTATGTGGTAACTATACTATGTAGTATGACACATAGTAAAATATAGAGATGACAGAGCTTTAGCAATTATTTACGGTTAATGCCATTTGACGCTTGTGAGCCTGATTCAGTTCAATGTAAATCCAAATTCGTGGTCAACAATAAAATTTCATTAGTGTCCTTCATCTATAAAATATCTGCTCCACCAAAGTAATAACCAAAAACACTTTGCACAGTGAAAACGGAACTTCAACTAATATATTACAACAACTGGTCCACGTTACCTTTAGGTGTAAGACTTAATAACGTTGGAAAAAACGGCTTAGTGCGATAGGGTTCGGGAAGCAGCGGATCGAATAAGGTTTAGTATAAGGACTCATATAAGGATCTTAGCTTAAAAGGCTTGGGCATAGTATATCAAGAACGGCATAGAAATAATTTCAACATCAGCCCCTACAAGTCATGTTGTCTGCAACACTTACCATTCCGTATTCGTCGTCGTCATCAGATTGGTCAGATTCTTCCTCTTCATCATCAGATTCGTCAGACACGTCTTCGAGGTCGTCCAACGATTTTAGTTCCTCCTAGCGGCATCGTCTTTCTACAAAGGTAATATTATTGTACTGCTTGGCGTTTATAGTAGTACCACGACGCAACAAGGCACAACAGTTGAAACCGGTATATATAAAACCTAACCCAAGTTTGAAATCCTCATTTGGTAGCTGCTGTTTTTTCAAAAAACCCAGACTGTTACTGTCGTCCGGCCACACTCCTGCTGGTATATCTTCAGATATATGTTCACTGGAATCCGGTTTTCTAATGGGTATATATTAAGCTATAATTCAACTAGCCCACTCAATTCTTCATAATAATTTGGAAAGCAGTGTCAGAAATATTAAACAAGGAATGCAGGGTCTATAATTAAATTATCCGGTAGCAGACGTTATCGCATGTATAAAATTTGTACATTATCCTTCCGTGCATAGTTTTGAATTATAGATATCAACTAAGGCAATATTTTATTTTGTGTATTTTATGGCACACATCTTAGCACTCGCAGCCAAAAAATTCGGCGAGGTATTTCAGGATGACCAAATATTCGGTATTTGCTATTCGGCTGAATGGTCAGTATTCGGCCAAATAAGTTGAATATTCGGCGAAATACGAATAGTTGACTGGCCGCTGTTAGTTGAAAAATAAGTCAAAATCTCTCAACCAAATATCCTAATTTTTACCAGCCGGAGTCCTGATAATGATGCTGCAAACCGCTAAATACGTCCAACGTGTTGCAACTTAGATTAAGACAGAGATGCGTTTGAGACACATCAGATTGGTTCACAACCGGATCAAATGTTCAGATACCCAGTTATGTACTTTAATAAGCCATCGCTATCACGCTGCCATAATAGTTACAAAAATTAAATACTCTGAGATATAAATGCATCGCAGATTAGTACATTTTCTTAAACAGTCAGTCGTGAAATGTGAAGTGAGACATCATGCTATGCCGTTCTACATACCTACATAAGCCTAACCCTACGTCTACCGCCCCCAAACACCACGCTCAGCCGTTCTTTTTTTTAACGATATGACTTCGCGCACAAATTATCGCCGTTGTTCCAAATGATGAAGTTATAAAAATCAATGAAACAAAATTATAATTTCAACCTAACAAACAAGACTTACAAAGCAAAAAAGTTCATCGAACAAAAACTATCGCTGACTCAGCAACACAACACAAAACGACCTGTTGCATGGTGCACGTACATACAGTAGTGGATTTATAGAGTTATAAATTTATAGATTTCTCATCATACATAGATTACGAACAACTATTCGGTATTCGGCCGAATAGTAGGGGCCTAATATTTCGGTATTCAGTAGTCCCCTAGTGATGGTATGGCATTCTTTTCTGTCATTTTTCAACTCGGGGTGAGTTCTCAGGATAATCATCAACAACGATAATTTATTTAATGTGAAATTTGATAGCGACATTGTTTCGCACCTACCAACCGCACAGAAGTTAGCTAAACAGCGCAAGCAACAGACTATACCGCCCAGCTAGACACGTTGTTGGCCTCTTGTACCTAGATGAGGAAAAACTCATACTAAACCTCATATCGCGTATCAAGAACTAAAAAGTTCTTCGACCATAACAAATTTCATTAAGCGATACATGATTAAAAATTGCAGAAAGGATACGCCAATTTCGTCAATTTTTTATGTCATCTGGAGGTTTTTACTTGGAGAAAGGTGGAAAAAAATTGCCAGGTGACCCTACTCGGAGAGCAACGATATTTACAAGGGCCGCAAAAAAATGCCATTGCCGAACCTCGATTTAAAGCCAGATTCCGGTGAATCATCAAACCAGCGACAAAACGATGTACACCACTTTACGTTTATAGAAATAGTAATCAATTACGAACAACAATGAATAGTACAAATTTAGTGTTTTATTTACGATATAGTATTGCAACACCATTCCCAGGCTTAGTAATCGGGTGTAATAATAGCAAATATGATCCATGGATAACTGACGGCACGGCCGATACTTACCGCATAACATTATTGCAGATGTAGATAGCTATGAAGTTTTCACGCCCACCTACGGCACGACACTATATGCCAAAACGCATATTTGAGCAATAAAGTATTACTGTAATACGTGACCTTTTTGAATTAATGGAATTGAAAATAAGTTTAAATAACAATATATAGAATTTAAAATATATATTCATATATAAATGTAAAAATTAATCGAAATTGAAATATTGAATTTTTCGGCAGTGTAGATCCTTACCTTCTCCTGTTGTGCGACACCTTTTGTTTTATCCGCGACAACAGCAGGATTTTGGTGTCCGCCCAGGATTGCCCCAGCTTTATTAAATGAAATGTCGTCTTCATCGGAAACCATTTTCTATGCTGAATCTGAATCATCATCGTCGTCGTCAACGTTGTTCATCTAAAATTTAAAAAATTAAAGTGTCGCCGCTTGATGTACCGGAACGATTGATTATCTTCCCCTTTCAAAATTTCATATAATTTGTCAAAACCCGCATTTGTTCTACATACCGTGAGTACACGCTGAAGAGGGTACCAACGGCTTAGTACGTAACGGAATTATATATTTTAGTAATAA
>JASANE010026221.1:0-36803 GCA_030248225.1 Trileptium ribeirensis
AGACGCGTAACGGGCCGGAACGGGCCTGTTACATATACAACGTGCAAAAACAGAGTGCTTCGCCTGTTCAACCGTTTTCATCTCCAAGCAACGTTTTTAATAAGGTGTTAAAAGGCAGAGCAACTCACATAGCATTACGTCCTTCTTGCGCGGTTTTAAATAGCAGACTTACTATTGCTGGCATAAATACTACTTATGCCAAGAGCACGATTCAAACTTCTGAGCAGGAAATTTGCTTTCCTCGTATGAGTCCTGCACTTGCGGCAATGTTGGCTGCTAACCAGGACAAGCAATTGTTTATGTGGAGAGACTATATTTATTTGCAAGAACTGCTTGGCGCGGAGATAATGAAGCGTCGGCAATATCTGTCACAGTTTTACATTTATCCGGACAGTCATGGATACAAAGATTATATGACCTATGCTATGCCAAAGAAGTCCCGGCTGTTGCCAAAGGTAAACACGGCTCAGATGTATCTCCACGAGTTTGGGTTAATGAATTACATTGCCAAGTATATGTCTGCTCACGGATCGACCGAAAAAGTGGCTCTCAATTTTCAACCTCTGAAGGTAGAACATTTTGCCGTATACCTGGTACTGTTTTATTCCGTTTTGTGTTTATCATATATCATCTACCTATTGATCTTACTAAAGGAATCAGTTGATGTGGTTATTTTCTTTGCTGCTGCGCTCTAATTTCAACACTATATCACTGCTATTATAAATATTACTATCTGCTCTATTTTTCATTTTTAATGTCTGTAACGTTTATGTATTAGTAAAACTTTTTGTAATTAAAACATGTTACCTTTTCAAATCTGTTTCAAGAAACAACGACTAAAATTTTACAAAATTTTAAGTCATATTTTATGATCATTCAAATTTTAACTTAATTCTAATGAACAACCGCAAAAAACTAGCATATAACTAGTTCTTTTGTTCTAAGAAGTGTTTCAATCCTCGTGATTTAGTAAACTGTATGGGATTTTATGCAATAACTGAAAATTAATAAAATGCAGGTCAGGTTTAAGAAGTGTACCGAAGCAAATGTGTGCAGTTACTGCGCACTGTGGTAAATTTTGAAGATCCCTATATATATTATGTCTTTTGTAAAAACGTTGCTGCACAAAATTGTGTTTTCTGGAAATGACATAGCTTGTTTAGCAAGTTAGAAAAATATAGAAGCAAATATTGTAGTCATTTTTTAAAAATATCTCAAAGAGAGTGTTTGTAAAACACAGATTCGAATAAATGATGCACCCAGTTTCCAACAACACTGCAGAAGCTTCTGCATAAAATATATTACAAGTATAGTTATCAATATATTCATAGCACTTTATTTTCTGCATAATCATGTAACTGTATCAACCATATGTGTTAATCGTAACCTGCTGTCATTTAGGAGAACGCATGTTGCCTTAGACATATATATATGTCTACATGCAAGTACACACATATACGAACACACACATTACACACAGTAGACATAACGGCGTCCTGAGCGACAGAAAGGTCGCTCAGGATAAATACATACATAAAACACGTCAAACACAACAACAACGGCAACAAAGAAGAAAACCGACCAGAAACGTCGGTTAAAGAGAGAGCGAGGACAGCGAGTGAAAGGACAGCGAGGACACGAGGAGGGCGTGGGAAGGGTAGCGGGACGAGGGTAACCCGGGAGGATTTTCGAGGGGCTGGGGACAAATTTGGTCCCAGGACGGAAAACGGGGTCGATTGAGACCAAACACGAGGGGGTTAGACGAGGAAGCGAGTCGGAACCCACTTATGGGTTCCTCTATGTATTAGTAAGGGGAGCTTTTGCGGGCTCTCCTGCGTTAACGGATGGGCGGAGCGACGCCCGCCGGGTATCGTTGGACTCACCGTCCAATGGCGATTTAAACGAGGGGTGATACCGCCACCGGGGCGGTAGGAGTAAAAACGATACTAAAATTGGTACGGTTAGAGAGAGTCGTGGCTACAGTGGGGGGCGCGTTTGTTGGTCGTACGGGTTAACGGGGCGGCGGAGCGAGACCCGCCGGGTATTTTTGGAGATGTCTCGTCGAGACGAATCTAATGAGGGGCGATTTGCCCATTTTGGAGTAGAGTGAAAAATCTCGATTTATCGGTGCCCATCAGCGGTTAACGGCTGCTTTCTAGGCATCCTTGCGCAGCTACCGCGAGTCAACGGGGACTCGGGCGGAGGTTCGAAGCATATGGTTGGATTCAACTAGTCGCGGCGAACAAAACGAGGGGTCGCATGAGCCGGTTCTGACGCGTGGTAAGGCGACGGGAATGTCGGAAAGTGGGGTTTTGTATTGGTTCCATACAGCAATAGGTCACAGAGACACGGCGGTTTTGCCTAAGAAGTTGTCCACCACACACACACATAAATAGACACCAATACATATTATATATGTGACATGTCCCAACTACATGGAAAGAGATCATCCGGGTTCAACAGTGACAATCCTACCTAGCGAAAGTAGCGATTGAACCTACGTATTACAAGCGAAGTTGCGGCGCTGTCCGGAGTGCCTTTGGATGTCCATTTGCGATTCCCAACGCGTTCTACCAGCCTACTCTGATTATCCTCCATGCCACGATATCGCAGACGGTGACGGACCTTCGAATGAGCCCGGCATCCGTCGTCACTTACAGTTGCAGTGCTACCAAAGTGTGATTTCCGCTTATTCGGACTTGTTGTTTTCTGTAACCATTACCTGATATGTTGCTAAAACCAAGTAAATTTAACATTTGGTCTCAGTCCTAACAAGCATATTGCCTCGAGCGTGCAGCCAGGGGCCTCCTATTCTCGGACGGTCGCAACCGTCAACCCCATAGCACCTAGTGCCGGCTAGTTGTAATTTCCACCAATTTCACTATATTAGATCAGTTTCCGTCGGCATAGAGCTCTACTTTCGGTCTTACAGGTCGGTCGAGGCGGCTCATTTCATCATTCTCTTCCTAATTGTAACACTCGTCCCTAATGAAGTCATGGATTACAACAAAGTACACGGCATGTTACGAGACAGATAACTAGTGTAAGCGGCATTTTATACAAACGGTTAAGAAATGTAAGCAATATTTTACACAAACGGTTAAGGAATGTAAGCAATACTTTACACAAACGGTTAAGGAATGTAAGCAATATTTCATACAAACGATTAAGGAATGTAGGCAATATTTTATACAAACGGTTAAAAATGTAAGCAATATTTCATACAAACGGTTAAGGAATGTAAGCAATATTTTATACAAACGGTTAAAAATGTAAGCAATATTTCATACAAACGGTTAAGGAATGTAAGCAATATTTTATACAAACGATTAAGGAATGTAAGCAATATTTCATACAAACGGTTAAGGAATGTAAGCAATATTTTATACAAACGATTAAGAAATGTAACCAATATTTTATACAAACGATTAAGGAATGTAAGCAATATTTTATCCAAACGATTAAGGAATGTAAGCAATATTTTATACAAACGGTTAAAAATGTAATAACATTTTTTCTACAAGGTGGTTCATCAATACGATCGATATTTTTTTACACGGAATGTTACATTATGATAAGCGATATTTTATACAAAATGGTCAACCGACACAATGCGACCTTTGTATGTACAACCAGCCGTGTGCCGACGCATCCCGCTACAATTTTGAGTGCAAACGCCTTGAAGTGGTCGTGACAGGGCCGAAGCGGCCCTGTTACATCTCTTATATTTTTAAATGGAAATTTTCGGACTTAGATATACGGGTTCAGAGTAAAGCTTGCATGTGTCCGGTCGACTGTCACCATTTTTCTTTTACATTGGGATCCCTGTCGGGATCCCCTGTCAAAAGGAAGGTGCAGGATGACTAATGCCATAGGACCCAAGAGTGTATCGTTAAGTGTTACACGAACCATTGTTGCGTTAGGCTCAGTTTATTTGGTCGGTAAAATACTTTTGTGACGAGTGTTGGCGATCCCGAGTCCTCCTCCTATATTTTAAGGGGAAAAATGACTTTTTACCTGGGTTTGAAGGCTTTAATTGGAAGCTCTTGTGGCTTAAGTCTCCTTCCGCTTGTAACACATATACGTTGATAAGCACAAGAATTATTACATAGCAACATGAATGGTTAGATACATCATATTACAATAAGTGTATACTGTACAGTCCTAGGTTAATAGTCCATTTGTAATCGTCCCCTACTCCATTTCCCAAAACTTCCTACCCTTCATGATATTTGCCTTTCCACCCACTTGCGAAGGAAACCAATATATGGTTCCGTGACCTGAGGTTCTGCGGGTGGATGGTCGCTGGGATCAGTTTCCCAGGCATTTGTTTCTAACAGTTCCGGCGGGTAGTGGGGCATAGTGGCTTTGCGTGCCCGGTTCGGAAATTGGCGTTTAATATCTTGGAATAACTGGGTAAATTCCTTAGTCCATGTGCTCACGTCGTCCTGTCCGACGTCCCATGCTGGTGGTGGTGGCGCGATAACAGCTCGGGCGTCATTGTTCAGAAGGTAATCGAAAGAGCAAATGTGCCGACGCACACGACGCATGACCTTACTCGGGGTGTCCAAGAGACGACCTTCGAATGGTTTGGACCGCAGGGCGGCCCTATATCCGCCAAGTATCACGATCGTCTCGGTCTGAGGCGTCGCGATACACGTTGCCAGACGGATCAGGAATTGCATGGTGGCACCGGGCCAGGCGATGGCAAACCATCCCTTCGAAGTGGCCATTTTTACTAGCGGTGCGGCCATGTTGTCGCCCAGAATAAGGACTTTGGGCCAGTTGGCAATTCCGTGACGGATGAAGGTCCGTATTTCCTCTAAGAGGCGGCCCATGACGTTGTGACATGGCCGTGGACGTCGGCCGAAAGCGATGTCTTCCGGTCCGAGACCAATTCCCCAAAATGAGTCGGTGCGATTCGCCTCGAGCAATTGGGCATGGCCAGTGGCGAGTAGGACACTCTGGAATTTTGGTATTTTGAACTTTTCGAGGAGCACCGTTCGCATGAGGTGCGGTAGGGCAGGGCGAAGGCGCTCCGTTGTTTCGGGATCGAGAAACTTTGACTTGTTTCTCCGGGAGATAGCTTTAATGTCTCGAGCTCCCAGCTTGAGGTCGGAAATATCTTGCCTGGCTTGATCCTCGTCGAATAAATAGGTGACGAGGAGTTGATAGCCTTGTTCCGTTGAAGCATACTCGATTGGGTATTGTTCGATAGTTTGACCCAACGGAGCCATATTTGATAATTCTGGCCAACGCGTGCCTTTCGAAAGAAACGTTTCGATGGGAGCGGCGTAGTTGATTGTATAGAATGGCACACGCGGCTGCGGGTTTTGTTCCATTTTGTTGATTTTCGGTCGAGGTTTCCTGTAATAATATTCATCGCCGTTAGTGGCGGTTCTTGAAGGTCGTTTGGCGCGGGAGCTCGAGTCCTTGGGAATGATGTTTTGGGCTGGCGTCTACGCTACAATCGTCTTCCCCGAGGTGGTTGTCTGGGAGGTTGAACCACCTCCAGTCCAATGTCTTCCGGTCGTAATTGTCGTTGTCCGTCATTCTCGTCCGGTTCCAAGTCGGGATGCGCGGCTAACATGTCCTCAATGTCCTGGTCGTCAAATATGTCCCTGAAAGGTTCAAACATGTCGTGCTGGGCACGAACATTCCTGGCTGGAGGGTTCATGGGCATAACAGGGTCACGATGTCGAGTCGGAGGGGCAAAAGGCACAGTTTGCCTAGCTGGGGCAGGGGGTCGAGGAGCAGGCTCTCGGGGAATCATACGCGGGATTACCACTCTGGCTTCCGGTCCGTGTGGTATATAGTCCGTATACACTCGGCGGCGGTCCCTAGCCTGACGATGTGGTTGGCGCCGAGTGGGTTCGGGAGGCTCAGTCCGGTCCTCGGTCTTCTCACCGAAAGGTCCTAACTCAGGAGATCCCTCACTCTCCTCAGTGGAGGGGTCAAGTTCGAAGCGGGGCCTTCGATTAGGTCCCGGTAAAAGTTGACTCAGGGGTATCTCATCGTCCCAGTCTTCCCAAGTAACGTGCGGTTGAGCTTTGGCGCGTGCGGGTCGAGCTTGAGTCCCTTTTATGGCGGAGGATGCGCTGCGCGGCGGCGCTTTCTTCCTCCCCCGAATAGAAGAACCCTTGGTTGACTCGCTCTTGGTTGAAGTTGTCTCGCTAGCCGTGGGGACGGCTCGTCTTCGAGATTGTTTGACTTCGCCGCCCTCCGAAAATTCGGTGGGTCGGCGTGGCTCTTTCGTACCTCTTTCCTTTTCCTCACGTCTCCTAGCCAAACTCTCAACAAATTCTGCTACAATGTCGTCGGCGGCCGTTTGGGCCTCCGACGGCGGGTGCTGTATGATAGGTCCTGCTAAATATTCTACTAAATCGGTTGCATCCTGCAGCTCTCCTCGAGCACGGGCCTCTTCATCTCTGATTCTCTTCCTCTCTTCTAATGCCCATTCCCATTCTGCTTGTTGGTTTTGTCTCCTAGTGGTCCAGCGACCAAAGGAAGAAACCTGAGGGGTACCGGTCTCCTGTTCCGGTAGGGGTGACAGCGCAACTGGGGTTATCCAGTGCTGAGGTGGGGTCCTAGTTTTACGTTCCGCGAGAGGTGAGAGTAAGGGTGGGATTGTCCATCGATGCGGCGGTGTTGGGGGTTCCATCGATTCGGGTGAAGTATCCTCAGAGTCTACAGAAGACACTGGTTCGCTAGCCGGTGTGGGGGTTTTAGCTGGCTTCTGTCGTGGTTTAGGTACGGGTTTTCGAGTTGGGGCTGGTTCTACGGGAGGTTGACTATAAACTGGGGCGGATTGTGTAGGTAGTGGTCTAGGAGGTGTCGAGTACGGTGTGATCCATTCGTCTGGGGTATACTCCTCTAATGCAGCTTCGAATCCTAAAGGCATTAACGGCGTGTGCGGGAGCGGGGTAGGTGGAGCAGAGTATGCGTGACGAGACTTGGAATGTCGTTGTTCATGCAATTCCGGGGATTCGCGATGAAGGTGGTACGGCGCTAGTGGTTTGTCCGAGTCAGTGATTAAGCGTTGTGAGTGGGGACTACGGTAAGTTTGTGTGGCGGCTGCAGCGCGGCGTTGGGCAGGCGTAAGCGGCGAGGTCTGGACTGCGTGTTCTACGGCTGAAGTTGGACATGCAGCAGGTTCGGGTGTATGGGGCGAGGACTCGTCCGGGTCTTGTGAAGCGAGTAGTTCGACGAGGCCCAAGTCGTTGACGTGGAATGGTCGTAACGAACGGCCATTGCCTGAGCGGGGCAGAGCTAAGGGTCTAGTTGGTTCCTCAGTTCGGACGGATCGCTCTTGTTCTCGTATGGTAATTGGGGCAGTATGTTGTCCGTATTCCGGCGAGAATGAGCCTGGGGGTTTATCAAGCGCGTAAGGTAACTTAGTAGGGTCTTGTGTAGCGAGTTCTTGTGAGATAGCGGGCCATTCAGTGTCGGGAGTTCTATCGGGGTCACAAATAGGTAATCTATTTTGTTGCGGGGCTCCGGCTGAACCTTGAGTTGGGGCCTGAATGGCTAATCGTTCCACTACGGCACGGTGTATGTCAGCTTGAGCTTGCGTGTATACTAGATTAGGATCACCGATCTCCACGCTAGTAGTGTCGGATGCGCCATCGATGTCTTGGCGCAGCCGGTCGACGGCCTCCGGGTCGGCAGCGTGTAATTCCCTAGCGAAATATTTATCGGCAAGAATGGTTTCTCCGGGTTCTTGTAGTGCAGCCTCAATGTAAGCGGGAGGCACAGCCTTTAATAAATCGGCCATGTCCGGAAAACTGCTAAGTGGGCGGTAGCATGGTTTGGTGCGGTTGATATGGACTACGTGGTCTGAGGCATTAGGTTGGCCGGGGAGTTTGACGCAGATGCAGGGCAGCATTATTTTAGTAATTTGGTACGGTCCACACCATCTGCGTTCGAGTTTACGCGATAGTCCCGGAGTTGTATAGTATCGGTAGACCCAAACATGGTCGTTAACTCGGTAATCGGGGACTTTAATCTTGCGATTGTAATAGCGTTTCCTGTATTCTTTAGCCGACTCCATGGAGCGATAAGCTCGGTCTCTGATCGTGGCTAACCATCGTTGTACGTTAGTGCGATAAGCTTCAGCTCCAGGATAACGTCCCCAATCAGTCTGTTTCTCGATTCCACCCGGTACTCGGGGTTGGAATCCGTGCATGAGCATAAAAGGAGGATAATGTGTGGAAGCATGTACGGCGGAATTGTAAGACATTATGCAGTAGGGTAGAACTTCGTCCCAAGTAGTGTGGTCATTCTCGGGTAAGGCTACTCTTAGGAGGAATAGCAATGTGCGATTGAACCGTTCAATTTCCCCGTTGGCTTTCGGATTGTAACTTAAAGTTTCTCGCTTAAAGGTGTGTAGCCTAGCACATAGGGCTTCCATGACTTCTGATATGAAACATCCGCCTCGATCGGAAACTAGTTCCTCGGGAGCGCCATAGCGGCACACTACGTCTTCGATGAAAACTCGAGCTACACTCTTAGCGGTTTGGTCAGGTAATGCGGCGGCGATGACTAACTTAGTGAATTGGTCAATAAAGGCGATAACGTACCTATTGCCTTTCCGGGACAAAACCCGAGTGTCCAATATGTCAACGAACATGCGGTGCATTGGGGCACTAGCCAGTGGGTTATCTCCGAGCGCGGCTCGAACATTTTGGGGTAAGTTACGCGACCGCTGGCAAAGTACGCACCGCTTTACGTATTCATCGACGTCTTTACCCATGGTTTCCCAGTAATAGAATTGTTTGAGTTTACTTAGTAGGCGGTCTCTACCTGGATGTCCACCGAATAGAGTGTCATGTTCGTGTTTGAGTATCTGTCGTATAAGTAGTCGGGGCACACACAGCTTGGGTCGGTGATCGTTAGGCATGATGGGGTGCATGTAAAGAATGGCTGTGTCAGGGCAGAGACGGTAGTGGTGGGCTTCTAACTTGAGAGCGGTAGCTGCCTTTTCGTCAGCTGGTGGCTGTCGAGTATGTAAGTACCACCATATGGGTCCAAATTGTTTGTCTCTACGTTGGATGTAAGGTAGGTAATTGAGGAGATTTCACCCTTCGTACTGTTGGAAGTGTGGTAAGTATATGTGTTCACCTGTGTCATAAACTTGTTCAGGGCGTTGTAATTGTATTCGGGGTCCACAGGCGTAAGCGACCTTAATCAAAGTGTCGAATTCCTCGACCTCTGGTAAACCACCATATCTTTTCCTAGTTGTTGTCGGTAATGTCTGGGGTCTAGTGGGGTCAGGTGTACCAGCAGTGGCGCGAGTTGAGCTTTCGCTTGCAGCGCCAGGTGCGGGCGGTGTCGGAGCAGTCGGGGGTTCTTGTAGTAGCGTAGGTCTAACGAATGTATCAAGGGCTGATGAAGGTCCAGTGGCAGAGTCACTCACTGGTTCTCGAATCGGGGCTGGTTCAGTCGGCGGTCCGGGAGCGGTCGAGCGCTTCCAGGGCATCTCGACTCCTTCGGGCCATGGGTCATCGATGTCTCCACAGAAAATGAAACGCGTTGGGTCCGGTAGAGGATCATAACCAGGTCCTCCGAACATACGATAGAAGCGTTCCCGAACATACTCAGGTGGTAGGGAGACAGGGGCGTCAGGGGGAAGTCCCAGGAGTTGTCGAGTAAGTCGTTTCCAAACTTCCTCAGTAGGGAATCGACGGGGCGGTTTGGCAGGAGCTTTGCCCTTGCCATAATCTTGTCCTTTCACGGCTACAGCAACCATTCGAGTATGGTCCTGCTCGTCGTAGTCATTTTCGTCAGCGGAGTCAGAGAAGTCCACGTCATGTCGAGGATCGCGTGAAAGTCCATCTGCATTTGCGTTGGCTTTGCCAGGTCGATATCCGATATTGAAACCACCGAATTCCATAAGTAGCTCATTACGCCATTGGGCTAGGCGTGAGTTTCTCGGTGGTCTCTCGAATAATGCCTTGAGCGGCTTATGATCAGTCTCAACATGGAATTCGTGTCCAAGCAAGTAGTGCCTAAAATGTAGAGCGGCCCATCTGATAGCAAGGGCTTCGGTCTCAATAGCGGGGTATCGGCGTTGATAGTCCACTAGTGACTTGCTAGCGTACGCGGTAGGCAATGTCCCTTTATCGGTCTTTTGCGAGAGGACGGCTCCTAAAGCGTACCCGGAAGCGTCCGTTTGTAGTATGAAGGGTTTAGAAAAGTCCGGGTGAATAAGTAGTGGTTCTTGTACTAGGGCTTTGCGTAATTTTCCGAATGCTTCCTCGCATTGCGGTGTCCATTTAAATTCGTTGTCCTTACGTCGGAGGGCATTGAGGGGTTCGCAAATTTCGGAATAGTGTGGTATGAATTTATGGTAGTAGCCTACAAGTCCTAAGAAGCTCTGTAGTTGTTTGAGTGTCTCGGGTCGTTTGTAGTTATCTATCGCGGCAGTTTTCTCGGGGTCGGGTTTAACTCCTTCAGAGCTAATTATATGTCCGAGGTACTTTAGTTGTTTCTGTCCGAATTGGCATTTGGAGGGTTTTAGCTTGAGGTTGGCCTTACGAAATCTATCAAAGACTGTGATGAGGTCTGCTAAGTGTTGTTCAAATGTGGGTGAGAAAACTAGTATGTCGTCTATGTAAATGAGACACCTTTCCCATTCCAAGCCCTTTAAAATGATTGACATGCACCTTTGGAAGGCGCCTGGAGAAGAATTTAACCCAAAGGGTAAGACATTGTACTCATACTGTCCATGGACAGTGACAAAAGAAGTCTTTTCCTTAGTTTCAGGGTCTAATTCTAATTGCCAAAATCCTTTGTTAAGGTCCAGACTTGACATGAATTTTGTGTTTCGCAGGCATCCTAATATGTCGTCTATGCGGGGTAACGGATACAAGTCACGTTCGGCTACTACGTTGAGCTTACGAAAGTCAACGCACAAGCGTAAAGTGCCGTCGCTCTTGGTGACGTACACTATGGGGGAACCCCATGGTGAATCTGATGGTGTTATAAGACCTGCTTCTACCATGTTGTTTAGTTCTTCCCTCAAGGGTTCACGTAAAGAGTGTGCCAATCGATAGGGCACTTGCTTTATGAGCTTCGCGTCCCCAGTAATTATCCTATGCTGGTGTACACCACACCTTCCTAAGTCGAATGGGTGCACACTGAATATGTCTGCGTTTTCGGAAATGGTCGTTTTCAATTGCTTTAATTCATAAGGGTTAAGTGTAGTCTGTCCAAAATCGATTTTGCTTAATACTTGTATGGAGCGTTCCGTGTCGATTGTTTTCTTTTGGTCGTTTATGACCTGTACGACATTGTCGCGTGTAACTCCTATGCGGTTGCATTGCCTGGTATGCTGAGGAGGTCCGAGCTGGAGTAAACGCTTGTTGCTGTCATATAAGAGCTCGACCTCGTTGTCGTCAAGCATCTCGATGTGTCCTATGGTTTGTCCAGCGTGTATGGCAACGGGTATGTTTCCAAAGTTCATCATTGCCACTGGAATCATGCGTTGACCAGTGAGTACTAGGGCATGGGCGATGGCGATGTCCCTAATGAAAGGGTCTGGTACAAACAAAGCTTGGCCGGTAGGCGGTTGGGTGATCTCGGGGACAGCGTTGATGAATAGTTCGGTGTTCGGCGGTACTTGTGTGTATTTTCTGGATACCACGTTGATGACTGGTGGTCGATAGTCTCCTTGGTCGGCAAAAGGTGCGGAGCAGTTCTCCGTCCCGTTCGATAGATCCAAGCAGCGGTCCTTGAAGTTTATTGCTACATACGGTAGTAAGGCCATGAAGTCGGTACCCAAGATGCATTCGTACGGTGTGTCGGTGGTCACTTGGAAGTCGCATGGAGTGCTTAGCGAACCTATGGTAATCGGTGCTTTCACTACTCCACTAATTGTCAGTTCCTGTTGTGTCGCTGATACTATACGGGTGGTGTTAGTGTCGCGGGGCACTAAACCTAAACGGGCGGCTAGGGCTTGGGACATGATTGAGACGTCAGCTCCGGTGTCTACAAGTGTCGTGACGGGAGTGCCGAGTATAGTTGCGTTGATGAGAAGTGGAGTATTACCTGCATTCATAGTGTTTAGTTGTCTGTGAACATACCTTGTCGAGGTCCGCGGCGTAGGTCACGGGTAGGAGCAGCGAATAATTCGTCGTCTTCGATAAATACAAGTTCCTCTTCGGACGAGGCACGAGTTGTCAATAGTCTGTTGGAACGACGCGGGGCACGATTGGACACAACGGACACGCGCGGCGTCCCCGAAGGTACAATCGAAACCTCGGTCGGCGAAACTCGGGGTGTAGTGTCTTCCTCCGGTGGTGCGCTAGGGCCTCTTTTGTCAGCTCTAATCCACCTAATTGCTTTTCGGGGTTTCCCATCGGTTTTGATCAATCTCCCGCGGCATGGTAGCCATCGGGGTAGGTAGTAGGCATACTTAGGGGAAACCTTACACTTGGTCATACAGTAGATCAGGCTGATTATGCTGACAACGATGGTAACTATAAAGTAAGGCGATAGTCCGGTATACTCTAAAGCAGGGAAGTTGACTATCTTTTGAACTTGTTCCTTGGCTATCTGAGCTACTTGTACGTTTGTCGCCTTAGCATCGTCGAGTGAACTCCAGGTCAAAGGTCTTAGTTTAAGCCGGAGAGCCGGTCAATAGTAATGTTTGGTCCAAATTTGATCGTAATTTCCTCTGGCTTTAGCATGCTTGTTAGTACGATCGAACCTACTACTAACTGTGTATAATTTCCGTGGGGAAACCATAAGATTCCATTAGGTGGAACCTTAATAGCCTTACCTAAGGTTACATGCGCGAGCTGTCTACGATTTGTCAGTATAACCTCAGGTTCACTAGTCCTAATTAGAACACCTTGAATAGTGGTGTGTACGGCGGTATCATTAGCCAGTGGGCCGATAAGCGTGCGGTTGCTGCATGCGTGTTTGGTGGATTCTGGCACGAATTCACCTGCGATAATCCATTCTAAGCAATTGGTGCTGTGGTCGGTTAGTAGCGCGTGGGGTGCGCAAAAAGCGATTCCTGGTCGGTGCTTACATGCTCCTAGATTTAGCGACTCGAAACGCGCGTGTCCCAGTCTAGCTGCGTGTTGCGGTAGCGGCAGTCTTAATTGCGTTAGCGCGTCAGGAGCGTTCCAACCTGTATTGTAGATCCGAAAGTAAGGTCGAACATCACTGCGTTTAGGCAAAGGTAACTGCAAAATAAAGCCAAAGCGAAATCCCGTTAAATCTACACTTACGGGCATCACTCGTCCAAACTGATAAGCTGGACTGGGTTCTCGCATCAGAATGGTTTTAGAAATGCGGGGATCCATGGCGAATAATCGTCGCAGCATGACGACATCGATAACAGCGGGGGAGAGTTCACCATTTAACATGGACTCCATGATGGCCTGTACCGACGAGCGCATGTTCGCTCGAAGTATGTGGTCAATCAATTGATGGTGCACGTGTGCGACCTTGTTCTGGTCAGCACATCGGACCTGTTCAATCATGGAGACTACTTCCTGCATGCTGTGGTGTAGAAATGCGTAGATATCCTCGTTAGCGCGGGTTAATTGCTTTATTACCTTAGTGTTCCGAAAAGAGACGTCATTCGTCTCGCGCATAAACTTTTCGAGAACGGTCACTTGCTGACGCACGTTATTAATATGAACGCCGTTGGCGAAGGCCATTCCTAAACCCAGAAAACCAGAAACGGCGCCGGCAGCGGCGGCGATTAGGCTTGCGAAGCGTTTTTCTCGGCGGTTGGTAAGGTCACATAGGTGTTCGTTTTCCACACAGAAGGAATGCACAAGCAGCGAGTAGTAATTAGTGTCTAATATGCCATGATATGCGTCGTCCAGCTCGCGTTCTAGTGCGCTCAAGGTTGTATGTAGCTGCGGGTACTCAGTACAGTTCGCTTTTCTGCAGCAATCAGCTCGGCAGGAACCGTTGTCGTCATACGGTGGACAAACATTGCTCACATAGGGGTCGGATTTGCGTTCCCAGTCTCTCAATGATAGCTGCAGGACTACTGGCAAGTGCGTGGTCTGATCAGAGGTGATTACTAGACCTTGCGGTTCGACGACAACACCTACTTGACGGTTTACAAATGCACCTAATCGCGAGATTGCGTCGCTAAAAGGCGAGAGCGTGGCGTGCGTGGAGCTTAACGTCGAAAGCCAAAGTAGTAGTAAGATAGTACAAACTTTCCGCATACCTGTATTCTGACCTAGGCCATTATTCAGGCCAGGTGAAGAGGGTCGGGCCATCTTTCTGGGAGGCTCTGTTTCATCCTCACTGTCCACTGCTTGCTCGTCAGCTCCACTCGGGTTTTCCCTATCGTCTGGTCGGACATACTCTACAGTTGGTGCATTCTGCTCATCAAGATCCTCTTCGGAAGTATTTAAACAGTCGGCCATTGCTAGAGCCAGCTGTTCGTCCAAGTCTTGAGTAGAGCTACTGATACTACTGCGTTGGAGTGTACACGGCTCCGAAATTAGGTAGTCTACCTCTACATGTTCACCTATTGTCATACCGCACTCAATTTGTAGCATATTAACGCTAGCCGGACGTCTCAGGAGTCTTAGACGCGCACACAAGAGCACCAGGCGATTCCGTCTATGGGACTCGTCTGTAAACTCCATGTTGTTCATAGTGTACTGAACAAAAGTAGTTATTGGGACTCCTTCACCACCCTGATTGCTATAGATGAATTCCAACAGCTGAGGCGCTTCGCTCAGCATCTCGTGCAAGTCGATGTTGGCAGCACGAGAGAGCCGTTGCATTCGGGGCGTCTGAATACCGGTATAGTAACGCCAGTTAGGTATTATATACCCGTCAATGCGGATAGAAGCGCAAGCAGTGCTCAGAGTACCTTGGTAATTCCATTTTCCATGGTGTCCTACAAAGTAACAGCAAGGGTCAACGCTCGATGTTGGTCGGGCATGGCTCCTCTTACATTCTTGACACATTGGGTGCTTGCTCAGCTCTGCCTCAAATTCCTTCTCCATGACTTGCTGGAGCGTGTGGCCATTCACGCATTGACCCAACAATTCCATGAGGAGTTCCAACGAAGCGAGAGCCACTGGATCGAGGTACAATCCAGTTACGCGATGATCGATAGGGGAGGCCATGCCTAGGATGCTGCTCAACATAGCAGAATCTCGCTGAAGGGCTGCGTCCTCGCTACATTCGAAGCGAACATCGAAAAGCCTACTTAGGTTGTTCAATTGCTCCATGGCTAACACAACTCTCCTATAGAAAAGAGTCTGTGGTTGTAGTACCACAGATTGTCCAAAGTCAGCGTTTATTTCACCTGCTTTAAAGTTGATCGGAATAAGGCATTCCGCTACGAAGGGGTTCGAATTTTCAGCTATTTCGAGGCGCGGATATTGATAGTTTGAAGTCTCGGCATGATCGGTAGAAACAGTAAACAATGTATCCGGTCCCACAATACGATTCCGTTCATTCACCGTCAACGGGCGAACGCGCCCTTGTTCAATCGGGGTGTCGTTAGTAAGGTAAAGTCCGTACATGCTGTGCAATTGCTCATCCAGTCGGCGTGATCGTTCGTCGTTAGCGTCCTGTACAAAGTTAAGTAGTTGTCTTCGTCCCATACATGCGTCCGAATGTTCACTGACTATGACTACGGATTCCTCCGAATTACCCGGGGACATACTTGGTCTCCCTTCGACGGATTCATCCTCAGCTAGCTTAGGCTTCTTAGGTGGGCTATCCGAATTACCCGAGGGCATACAAGGCACCTCTTCGACGGATCCCAAAATACTGCTAGAAATGTTAGACAAAGTGTCAGAGGACTCACCTAAATTACCCGGGCGCATACGCGGCGACCCTTCGATAGGATCCTCCCCCACACTGTCATCCGAGTGAGCCAATCTCAACTCGCTCGCGTCTGGCGACTCATCCTCATCGCTATCCTCTTCGGTGGTCTCATCCTCGCTGGTAGTATCGTCATCGTCTTCTGAGCGGATTGACAAATGACTTGTTCGCAGGCTCAAGTCAACACCTTCATCCGATGGTGCTCGCTGTAACACATTGTTTCGGCGCGTTTCCCACGCCCCTTCACGGTGCCACTCTCGTGCATCGGGGGTAGGTTCACGTCGGTACCAATCAGCGTTCGGATCTTCCCAATTTGACCAGAACTCTTCGTCGCTCAACAGTTGTTCCTCGTCGAGTTCATCATCGCTGGCTTCGTCATAACTGTTATCAGAGTCGTCCAGAGCGTTGGTTATTTCATGCTCAGGCTCACTATCCTGCTCATCCTCAGAATCACTATGTGCCTGTGCGGTGCTTTGACTTAGATTAGACACTTTCGCTTCGCTTAAATGATTCGCTTCGCTCGCTGTGGATCCACGTCGTTCAAATAGGAGCTCAACCGACTCCCTCAATTCATTACTCTTCTGCTCAACAACATCATCAACCACATCAACTTTACCATGCAAGTCATTGAAAAAACTTAGCTCAGCATGGGGGACGTTACTGCGCGCTTCAGTAACGCTTGGCGCAACGGAAGCCTCACAATGCGATGGACGGCCTTTATTTGCCACTCCGCCATCAGCATCCCCGTATCTGGGCAGACCCCGGGCAATACTTTCAGCCCCAACGATCATACCCGCTTCATCGGTGCGAACGGTCGCGAACCCGCTGCTACCTCTGCTTGGATACAGGTGACAAGGGCGGCCCCGGTCAGCATCAAGGAAGGACCCAACGACCGTGGAACCCCTTGCCAATGAGGTCGGGAAAGTCACCTCAAGTCCATCGGTGCTATAATTGGCCGGTTCAAAATAGCACTCAATTACATCAACATCACTTCCATCATTATCCATCATAAATTCTCTAAGACTGCAAGCGCGACCTAACTTAGGCAAATCAGCAAGTTCATACGACACACAATTCTCATCATCACACAAGGGACGACCCGCGCGGCGGTCCGACCCACATACTACATCATACGACCTATAATTTAGAACGGAACTAGGGCTAGGCGACTCTGATGAGGCCTCTACATCGTCTGACCTAACCTCCATCGTTCCTGACCTTCCATCGGTCTCCAAAAGCTCCATGGGTGTCTCACACGACGACCCGAATCGATCCGTATCTTCTTGAGCCATATCAACGTCCTCGGCTTCCCTGCCGGAATAATCATCAACAACATCCACCACACTCTCTATCGGATGGCCAGCCACAGAGGAGGAAAATAATAATAACAATGGCTCAATTACATCAACATCATCATCCACATTCCTCGCAGTCATCTCCAAAGAGCTGGGGGTTCCGGAATTCCCCCTTGAGGTGATTCCCTGGGGACTGCCGGCAATAAAATCATCACTTTCTTCATACTCACTTAACCTATAATTTTCAACATAACCATTTTCCAATTCTTCACAAATCTCAACGCTACAATCACTATCTTCCAATGCAATTAAGGTTCGTTCGTTCGTTCCGGGCCTGCGCATGGCCGGACGGTTCGATTGGTCGACCTGTCGCTCGCCTCGCGGTTCGCTCTCTAAATCGCTCGCAGACATATATACAAGTGGATCAAAACCTGCGCTAGGTATGTCCACGCACGACATATACAATCCCTCTCCCAAATAACCCTCTTTTTGGTATTTTCTATTTTCGGTGCTATATAATACAGTGCTGGTGCTATCGTCCAAGTGCTGTTCGTAGTCAGTGTCCGTTAAGCTCAATGTCCTATCTTCGGGATTGTCGATCGGCTGGAACGGACTACAACTCCGAGGAAGACGCGCGGCGTCAGCCCAAGGAGCGGTCGTAATCACATTCAGATGCCTCTCAGCAAATCCCTCTGTCATCTCAGAAAAGTCCATGTCATCGTCGTCTCGGTTTATTTCGTATCCGTCATCGTCATACTGCGGTTCGTCTGCAATTGCAATAGCATTCACTCGTCCAGTCGGGGCGCTATATCCTAACTTACCCTGGATCATGCCGAGTTCGCGGCTGAGCACGTCTAAACGGTGGGTGGTGGCTGGGCTAGGGTCACGATTGCCTTTTGTTTGCGAAGCACTACAGTTTAGCTGGTATCTGCGACGCTCTCCTGCACCTCCGTTCCTATTTCCTCCGTTTCCTACATACGGACGGTTAGACTGTTGCTGTGGACCTATATTGCGCTCGAACTGCGGTCGCTCATTAGCGACTCTCTGGTATCCGTTAGCCTGTCCTTGCCGGTTGTTATACATAGCGGGTTGTCGGTTACCTGCGTAGTCTCCATTTCCGCGAGCATTATTAGCAAAACCTGGGGGTGGGCGGTTAGACTGATATCCTGGTTGGTTCAAACTCGGGCGGTTTCCTCCACTGTTCCATCCTACATTATTTCGGTGGCCAGCTCCGGTCTCGAAGCGACGAGGCGGAGGCTGCTGAGGACCTCCACGGCCCATAGGATAGTTATCGTTTCGTGGATAGGCTCCTCCGTAATTCCTCGGTTGGTACTGCATTGGCTCTCGACGTATAGCGCCAGAAGCATAAACTGGTACCGGTTCGGCATTGCGCAGCACGTTGTTAGCAGCTGGCGGATAGCGCGCGGGATGCGGACAATCGCGCATGACATGTCCTGGTTCTCCACAGCGATAGCAAGTGATATGCGGTATCGGCAAGCACGGCGGCGCAGCAGGTGAACCAGGCACAAACGGCGGCGCGAGAGCATTTAATTGACGCGTGTTCTCAGCTCGTTTGTCAATTACGTCTAACAACCGACTAATCGTGTCACTATTACTATTGTTTGCCTTACGGTGTTCCTCAATCATGGTCTGGAGTTGTGTGATCAAACCTTCACCTCCTTCCTCAAGAAGTGAGTTCACCGTCTTAGTGCGGGGCTTGCTAGTAACCGAAGCGTCTGGATCGGGGCAAGCAGCATTTGCGTCCTCATACCGCTTAGCAACGGCTACTGTATCGCGAAACGTCTCGCACTCATGAATCTGATTAAGGACTTGCCTGCGCACTTCGGGTCGTAAACCCCTCTGAAAGAACATGCGTAGCATGGTGTCCCTCTGCTCATCTTCCATGTCGGGGAAGGCACGATCACACAACTTCTGCAGCTCTAATCCGTACATTGCAACTGGTTCGTTTGCTCCTTGTTGCCTAGTGCAAAGTCCTGATAGTGATTTCTCAGGTCTACGAGAAGACGAAAACAAAAAGCGTAAGTTGGCGACGAGTCCTAGGAAACTTTGACGCTTCGCCGGTGGAAGGCCTTCGAAGGCCTCCCTTGCCGGTCCACGCAAGAGAGCAGGTACACAAATCAGTTTTCGACGATCGTCCCAACCATTGGCGTTGGCGAGACGGTTGTACATTCGAACCCAATCCTCGAAATCCTGACCTCCAGGTTTCCCATCAAAGGTCGGCATGTCCCTTAACGGTATCATAGGAGGGCCAGTGGACTGGGTGGTTAAGTGGTGTAAAATCGCATTCGTGGCACTCGCGTCCGCGCCGAGCGCTTCGGCGAAGTCTCCACGACGCAAGTGTCCGGTCGGTCGAGGTGGTGGCGGCGTCAACGGTCGCTCGCCGGCAGTTGCGGCCGGTCGAGTTCTAGTCCGTACAGCGTCTTCCATCGATCCATCAGTCGCGCCGAAGAAGTCACTCGTCTCCAAATCTCCGTTATGATTTACGTTAGAGTCCATTTGTGTAAGGGTAGGCTCTCGATTCCGGTAGATAAATGCGTATACTTGTTGATCAGGAGTCTAGCGTCTAACTAACAGCCAAAAAGGTACCAAATCAGTGCGTGAAATCCCGTACGAACACAGCAAAAAAAAATTTATGTGTTATTGCCGGTGTAAACGATCACGTTCGTATTAGACCAAACTACCTTGGCTTACTAGGCTGAATAACCAAACTAAATCACTCTACCCTGTTGTCGGTAAAGAAACGCAACGGTCCCCGTATGCAACAAACTGATAAGCAATCAGACGGGTCAACAAATAGAATAACAACCCGTAAAGCAGGGATTATGTAAGATCGTAGCAACAATAAAACTACCGTGAAGCGCTAAGGAAAGCAATAATGTCACACAATTAGGCTAATACACAAATACGTTATAACGTTATATAGTTAACAAACAAAGTAATAAAACAGGATTTACAGTGTTCAGTCGATAATGTTCACTATCTTCTCGGCGAGCCAGCACTGGCGTTCCAGCGACACGATAAAGGATTGTCCAGATAAAGCGTCCTCGTAGAGCAGTCAGCGACGGTTCACCAGTCAACAAGAATAGTTAGTGTCACTTCGTATCGAAAATCGAAAATTGAGGCGTCGATAGTCCCGAAATCGAACGAGCACGGAAGTAGTCGATAATGTCCTGCAAAGCCGAAGAGGCGAACAAGTCCAAAGTAACCGTTTGCCGATAAAAGTAGTTGCGATTTGACGTCAGGCGCAACGTTGTCGATAACCCGTTACTCCGATAGAGCACAAGCCGGTACGTCAATAGCACAAATATTGTCGTTGAGAAGGACGTCGACGGTGAGTAGGTGAATTAGAATGGCAAAACGCAGGTAAATAAACGTACTCACGATATTAATTAGGGAATTAGGTAATTAAGCGAATTAAAGCACGATGTACATAAGCAATACCTGAAACAGTGCCCGTTGGTTTCATATGGAAGAAGCCGGGGCGCGCGGTGAGGTCGCGGACTGCAACACGATTTTGCTTTGACGAGGGCCGGTACCACTGGATCATAGCACACTCAGGACTAACAGGACATGAATACATGCATGGGCACAATATAAAACAGCGCGGGTAAAGGACAAAAACATATGTACTGCACACGCTATAAGTTACTCTTTACAACGTAACGTAACGCATCCCTATTGCGAGAGGTCCACAAAGACGTAGAAGTAAAGCCGATAGAAATCTTCGTTACAATTCTACGCAGTGCAACGCCATACGGCGGGTGGATTAGACAAAAGTTTACCTGCTACGAGAGGTTGAACGAAAATTTTACGCCTCATGGCATGTGGACTGAACGAAGTTTTAACTCCCTACGTGGGGTTTAAATGAAAATTTTCGCCGCTCACGGCGTGTGGTTTGAACAAAATTTTAAGCTTACTACGTGGGGTTGAAATAAAAATTTACGCCTCACGGCGTGGCCCCCATACGTTGTAATAACCGGTGACGCAGCTGCATGGCGCAACTTCCTAACACCATGCCCATACGACCCCGGCTATCGTAACCTCAAGGGTGGACCGTGAATACTAAATTTTGAACCTATTCTTGGTCAGACCCAAGAAGCTACGCAGCTTAGCAGGCCGCAGGCGCGCTTCACGGGGTGTGTTCGGACCCCGCCCGAAGGGTTGCGCACGTGTCTAGTATCGGGTATGATTTCTGAGGTCCCCCAGGGAGGCTAGCACCGACACCTGCTCGCAGGTCATGGAGCTTAGCCGCTATTCCCTATCTTAGACTCATCGGAAGTTGTTAAGTTCTATTTTAGCGTAGTGAGTTTTGAAATAAAACGTGAAAGTGTCCCTAGAAATTTGAAGCTCAAGACGAATTGCCTAGTTAAAATCACGGTATGCTCCGTATTAGAGCATTGACCTGTGTGGCCCCCACAGGGTTCCGACGAGCCCTGAGTGTTTAATGTCGGACTATCACTGGCGTGGCCTGCGCTTATCAGTAAATTCTAGGCAAGCGTACTGGTCCTTTGACCCGTGAAAGTTTTGACTCATTTAAATCGAGTGATCGGGTTCCTAACAAATTTTGAGTATTGGTCATACATTAATAAAATTTTGCTCGTGTTACTCCGGTGATTTCCTTAGAGCGTAAATAGCAGTGACAGAAGGCTCTGCTCCGCCAGTGCTTGTGACATTCTCGCCCACAAGCCATGACGGGTAGCGCCTGCTCGTCCGAGCGGACAAAACAGATTGGCATCATGCAGCATCGCAGCTATGATCCATGCATCAAGCAAAATGATCACATCATCGCCGTTTATAAATTCCCAGTTAGAAATTCGATTTAACGCCCGTGGTCAAGGTGGTCTAGGTTTTTTCAAAGTATATATTGGCTGCTTTTATCGACGCTGGCATATCGGGTCAAAATCCAGTGCCGCTGCCGCCTGTAAGCATTATAGTCCAAATTTTTTATATCATAAGCAATCAGTTGCTGAGTTTATGTTTCTCGATTTCATGATTTTCCACCCCGTCTTGACTGGTTCCCATACCTTTTGGAAGTACTCAACTGGGCATAGAGCTCACCCATTGGGTAGTTTATTTTGGTGTTGATAGGTGTTCCCATTGTGACGAGGAGCGTATGGCGTATAAAAGGGTGGGGGCCAGTTGCGGTCCAAAAACAATAGAATTAAACATTGCAAGCTGTTGGAGCTTGTTGTAAAGGAAAATATAAAATCTAGCTCTCTCGAAAATCTTTTATGTGTAACCGGATAACCATTATATAAAATCCTTAACGTGTGTTATCGGGGCGTGCGGCACGTTGGGAAACGTCCCTTTTCCTTGGGCATGAACAAGTTTTGAGACCGATCAATGTGTCTCAGTTCCATGGGTGTGCAGGAATCGACAAAACCCAGGCAGCAGCACGACACACCGCAAGTATTTATATTGTTCTCTTCATCGCGGCCAAATCCGTCTCCAGCGGCAAAAATTTCAAATGACAGAACTGGAATCATTGAAACAAACGAGATTTCGGCCTTGCGTTGTCCGCTGATTGGCAATTGACCATACACCTACGCTAGGGCTAAGCGAAAGTTTTGGGCATTGTGTAGAAAACCGTGGACTTTCGAGTAAATTTGAACAGTATCGCTTGCAGTGAGCGAAGTAAAACGAAGTAATAACACTGCATTCTATTTAATTAAATTTCAGAGTTTGTATTCTGACGAACTGGTGTAACTGACATTACCAGACGGTAGACCCCAGAGTTTTCAAATATTTGGATGGCAGAGCCTACTGGAACCTGGTGGTTAGATGTATTTTGACATTGTACGTCGGGTCGGATGTTTTTAAATTACTCCCTAAAATCGTTAGCGTGTGCTCCCACGTTAGGGACCCACGTTTGTTTTTGCACGTATTGGTATTCGTTAGACTACTCCGTTGGCCTGCGTTTGGTGCGTGCCACGCAACGTCATGTGTAGTGCGACAAGTCGGCCTGATCATTGCTTATATTCGAACTGCGGGGCTATTAAAATTTGGCCCAGGACACGGATTTGCGGTGCCGGGTGCTGTAGCAGATTTGTGGCTAGTGAATATGAACCAGGGAACCTATCATCGGCCTCCGTACTATAAAATAATCTGGTCAACACAGTAAAGATTTAAAGTCCGCTAGAAACGACGTTGTAAATGAACTGTTATCGAAAGACGGCGGAAACACGAGAATACTCTGTTGTGGAATTCGCTTGAACAAGTCTTGCGGATAATCTTGAACAGCTTACAGTACGAATAATGAGAACTAGTCTTTAAAATTTCTGGTTTCCGATGATAATATTGGAAACATACGGTTTGGAGCAAACGTGGCGCGGAAAACGTCTCCTTCTGGTTTGAACTATTTAAGTTTATCTTCTTATTATAGACATGGAAAAATTTAAAGACTGTATTAATGCATTTGTCCAGCTGGTTCACGAGTGCGGTATTCTCGTATAAAATAAGCTCCGTACATCATGTATATTTTGTGAGGAAAATTTTATATATAAGTCATTTTATGCGCGATTTATGTTTTGATGAAGCATTTTGAATGTTACGGTGTGCGTCTTGGCCGCAAGTAAGTGCGAATCAATAAAGTGTTTGCAGTGGTTGTTTGATGTAGAGAAGCCGTAACCTGTAGGGATTTTACATACCTAGGAGATCGTTGAAGCACTAAAACCTGACATAAGCCAGATAAACTATCTGGCTTTGGAACGCTAGCTTTTCACACAATTAGAACAATAGGGCGACCGCAGCGGCTGTCTGAGCAGCAACCAATTTCTCAGTTTCTACAAATTGTTTTTCAGCAAAATTGCGGAGTTCATGAAGTAAGCTGCACACGTCCGCAGTAAAAGTTAATCATGCATTGTGAACATTCGAGGCACTTAAAAGGCACCAGATTAAAGACAAATACTGAAATTGTATAGCAATTAACAACAATTTTTCAAAGTATTCTTTTTGATATGTTGCTCATAAACTTAGATTCTGTCAGTATATTACCAATGCTATTACAACTTAGCCTATACGTACATGAAAATGTCACCAAACACTGGAAGACTATTTGAAAGTGGAACCAGCAATAGCCATAATAATGTTCTACCGTGTTGTTTAGTTCTTACGCACTGTACTATATAACTACTGAAGCTCCTTGCGAGCCAAAATTCGAGTGGTGAGAACAATCCCCCGAAGTCTGTTGTAGAAAGCACACACAAACAAAGCCTACACACAGTACGCATGTGCAGCATTATATAAATTGTGAGTGATGAGTCATAGTTACGCCCGCCTCTCTTGATAGCCAACGTATGCAGTAGACAAAACATCATACAACGAGTACAAAAACAGTGCACTAACAATTTAATAATTCAATAAAACCCTAAATTGACCGTGAAAAGAACGTTAAAGAATTCAAACCGACACCTGAGAAAAATCTCATTTTTCATACCAAGTTTCAAGCAGAAGTGTGAAAAATATTTGCCACACAATATTTTTGCACTCGCAATGAGCTTTCTGGCCCAGAAAACCCCATATAAGATACTAAAAGCAACAAAAAACACCCATTTAGGTGCATTTCCCACGACTTTTCACCAAATATGAAATTTGGCGCCAACTATAAGCTTATAGACACCAGATTGGGAAGTAGTTGAAAAACTTGTTATATATCGTTGGAAAGCCCTGGCAAAGCTACATGGAATAGGCTATTAGTTTGCGGATACCTCGTTCATTTATTGATAAAAGTCGCAAAAACTGGAGGGGGTGCCCGAAAAATTGGCCAAAATGACGTCATTTTGCACCATAACTGTATCCCACGGCTCAAAAATCTGGCTCTGTCACTACACCTAAATCGACCATTGCGGTTCGAATGAGCTATCTTGCATCAAAATCTGCCCAACCGTTATCGAGATCCACGAGCGACAGACACACACACAGACAGAACCTCCTCAACCCCCCTCCAGAGCCAAAATTGAAAATTCTCGTTCCACTCGAATTCAAATAAATAGTGTTGTTATTATTATAATGTTACAGCTATGTGCGTATTATTATAACTGTATACTACGTTAAACTCTTTAAAATTTGCACCAAATAGTTTTTTGGTTATCATGTTATGGGCTGCAACAATAAGTTTTATAACTAATTTTTGCTCAAAATCAACATTGTTTGCTCTGGTGTGAAACGAGTTACATTAGAGACAAATTATTCATCAATCTATATGCGCCAAATTTCAACGCATGATCCGTGAATAATATTGCACACACCTGTCATTGTTTCCACGAGTTATATTCCTGGTAGAAACAAAAATGAATTGCATGAGTGTCCTAACCAGGTAAACGGGCTAATCTATTGTTTCTTCAAAATAATTTTAGTCAGCAATTCTTTATAGAGAAAAATTGATTCAAGAGAGTTTTTATTAGACCTTTAAATTTTTCTTAATAATATAGATTCAAGCCGATGCAATTTACGGCAAAGTGTCCGCTATCTTGAATTTATTTAGAGTGTCCATTAAAAATAGGAACTTTTCATTGAAATCATTAATAAATTACCAGCGATAATTAAAGGTTATAATAATTGCTTGCGGGGTAAGCAGAACGGCAACTATAAATAGATCTAACAATAAAATTAAGGGCTAAACTGATTCTAGATGCTTCGCAAGGACCGTTGGATCTATAACTTAAACTTCTTTTTTTATATAACTACCCAAAAAAGCAGCGCAACGCATAGAACTACTGCGGAAAATATGACATCCAAATGGGATGAAATATAAGTAAACAATGATATGCCCGAAAGCACTTACTATACAGCTATTGCCAAAATTTAGACACCCAAAACATTTTGACAGTTGATAGCAGAATTTTGAATATAAATAAAAGGTTATTCCCATTGTTCCTTCTGGTGATGGGATATGCGGATGACAGATGCCATTATTAGCGTACTGAAATGGAGAAGGACAATGAGAGCACGGTAAAATTGGGACAGGAATTGCGCGGTAATGCATGCAAATGAAATTCTTTCTGTACAAGAACGAAATTTTTGATTTTGGTCTAAACTTTTAACTTTTAACTCCTAAGAGTGACGTTAGTAAGTAATGTTAAGCTGTTCTTAGTGGTAGATGCCGTATAAAATTTTATGCAACACCTAAATTTGAGTGTAATGGGTCCACATATTACCGCGTCGTTACGAATGAAAACATCTAATATTGCGCTAATTTCGCACCAAAAAATTTTGAGTCCGTAACTGACTCTCAACAAACATTCTAAAAGCCACAGTTGCAGTATATCCATTCCACATAAGGTAATGTCCTCTGTGCAAATTTCAGTTAAAGCGATTCACCTATTGTGAAGTTACAAGGTCACATCTCAAAGTGAGTTGATTCAGGCATGAAAATGAGGGTTGTTCTACAGTAGTTCCTCAACGGGTGAAGTTACATAGAAACAAGCATACAGGAGTATGGTAATCCTTAAATACATCAAACTGAAACATAACAAACCAAGTCCGTTTTTCCGTCTCTGAATTACAGTTGTTGACATGAAGTGTAGTTCTCTTACATGCAAGTAAAAACTGGCTATGTAATTAAATGCATAAAACTAAAAAGAATTTGTATCAAAATTTAAACATTTTACTATATATATTCCCACAGAAATAGAGCTAATGAACGACATATCATTACTTCTATGGGCCATAACGTCACCGACCTTTGCTTAAACGGACGCGGAAAAGATTTAGTATAGTCGAAATTTTGATTAAATCTTCCGCATGAAGTCATCTGTATTTCGCGCAACGTTGAACAAAATTTTGCTGCAGCGGCGGATCTGAACTTAGTTGGGGAGCTAGCTTCGTACGCTAGTCACTACGCTATCTTTGAGCTGTTGTTCGGTTTCTTAAAGAGAACAACACGCTGGCCACCGCGCCATTTGTGAGCTGTTGAGGTTGTTTTAGGAGCCTCGTAAATTGAGAGAATAACAACGTGTGTATAAGCGTTAGCCCCACGACAAACTTGACTAGCGTATGGCTTCACCATGTTATTTGTATCAAATGTTTTACGCTATGCGGGAAAGGGTTTCCAAATAGAAGTCACAAATCAATAATCAATTGCCAACTGATCATGAAAGGGAGGATACAAAAAGGGATCGCAGTTAAACAAATTTAATTTATTCGAAAAAGCCCTATACCGTCGTAAATACAATGGAATCACATTCTAAGATGGTGCGACGACGGCGTAGCATATTTGTTGATTTGTCATCGAATATAAATGTTATCGAATTACTACTGCAAGGACTACATTCCGTTGATGACCGAAGAATCTCGGGGTCGGAAATTGATCAATGAACATGTTACGTTTCATACGTGAGGCCGCCGACATTTGTCGGAGTGGGACAATTAGTAGTCGTCCCCCACGCCACCATGCCCGGTTTAGTATATATCTCACAATTGCTTAGGATGCGATATTCGATACTACTAGCTCTGAATACGTCGGCATTGTATGTTACATTGTAGCTATGCGGAGTTAGTTTTTTGTAGCTTAGTCAGTGTCGAATTAGTCAACGTTATCTTATCGAGAACAAGCCTAGCCTGTTCGCGATCAACTCTTTCGTTTGTTGGTGTTAGTATGTTGCACATTGAGTCCCGTGCCAGACACATGACCTTTAACAGTACAATCGAACAACTGCGACCATAACTGAGAAGCTGGTTTCGGGCGTCTTCATTATTTAACCCTGTCAAGACCAATATTGCAGTTACCCCATTATTTGACCGCATGTGACTCACCTATTTGCCGCTATACTTAAAAGTTGGTATTGTTAGGCTACCTATCATGATAAGCCCTCTTGAAAGAACTAAATTCATCAGCGTTTGCAATGGAGTGGACAACGCTGAACCGGCATGGTTTGCATTGCTATAGGTGCCGCATTCAAAGACGTTTCGGTATTTGGTGGGACGGTCACGCAGGTCCCGCTTACTACAGTTGCTACGTCTAGCAGACCGCCCACTGTGGGCCCAAAACCATGCTGTAAGTCTCGTCCGTTTCCGGATCCACGGCATCGCCGATCTCTCCCACCCGGGAGGCAGCCCGCCCCCCCCTTTGATGCTCGGCCCTACACCCCTGCCCTCCCTCAAGAAGGCTAGCGAAAAATAAGCCAAATCCGGGGTAAAGTAAGAAAAAATTGAGCAAATTGCTTAACAATTGGGGAAATTGGTAAAAATGAATGCCAAAATGTTGAAAATTTCAGTAAAAGTTTTAAAAAATTAGCTTCCGTGACAACCCCCCCGCCGACCGAACGACCGGCCGATACTATATGCCCACGACCTCCCGCCCTCGACCGGCTGATATCCCAGTTCACGACCTCCCCCTCTCCCAAAACCACCCGGTATCTCCGTCTGGGACTTCGGACTTCCTTCACGTATAAATAACAATGTGATTATGTGAAATCAACAGTGACTGGAAAAACGTTAATGTTTAATACAATTTTGCTAACAACAATAATCTGATATTTCGACGCAATATAGTTTTATTTCTACAAATGGCTAACTCCCTCCCAACCTGGGGGGCCTCGGTGGATGTATGTTATCACAGAGCGTCGGTGCTATAAATATAATCACAACGTTTCTGGCAATATACGTCTTTAATATAGAATATAAAATATTTATCAATTAACATCCCCACAAACCTCCAAACGGCTGACATCTGAAAACGGTTAATAACGACTCCTGTTAATCCCTAAACCAATATAAATATAATTTACGACCTGGTCAATTCTCAAACAGCGATTAATGATCAGGTCGGTTTTCTAAATTTAGCTCCCTGAGCATCTTCGAAGTCTATGGTAGCAATTGCACCTTAACAGCAACGTTATGGCTAGTGTAATCACTTAAAAATCCAATGGGTTCCTTTATCTATTTCTCCAATGCTCAAAAAGACGTAGTTTTGTAGTGTATAAACTATAAATGTTAGGTGAAATATAATGTACGCTGAAGAGTGATTTTTATTTTACAGGGTCTATAACGCTTAATTTATTTGATGCATAGTACAGGAACACAATTGTTTTTGTAAGATTGAACAAACCCAAAAACCTGTGACACGTTATAGTTGCCTATATACAGCTACATTGAAAAAGTGACCAAATCTATTTTTTGATGACAAACTTTAGCAACTTTAATTAAAATACCATCCACAGGGTTAATACTACAAACGACTTAAAACAATAAAACCGATGTGTTTAATAGATTTAAAGCTATAATCCCACACTTAACGTTAAATGAGCAAAAAACCTGCTTTGTCAAAATTCTGAAATTCCAATTTCAGAGCTATGTTTAAAGTTTGGCTTGTGGCTCGAGCACGGCTGCTTTAATGAAAAGTGTACAACACAAAATTGTAGTGTTCTATGACAAGTTTCTTTCCTCATTTCTCGATTCGAAGCTTCTGGCAAGAGATATAACGTTTAAATGTTGGGTGACTTGAAACGGACAATACCAAAAAGTCTCCAAATCTTGTATTTTTTGTGAAAATTTATGTAGGAAACCATTGGAGCAGCGCAAATACAAAGATAGATTGACACAACTATATTTCATTACATATTCAATATGATTGGGAAAGCATAAGACATCCGAGAAAGTCACGTGATTGACACTGGGAAGGGTGAATCATCCTGTCGTCCCACCGCCGTCGGTTAATTGAGTAGTATCATGCGAAAATGATCAATTGAGGGGACACCAGTTATGGCTTTCGTGTCCGCTCTTCACCCCGTACGGGGAAATGTTGCAATAAAAGAAAAAGCTATACTGTTGCACTGTATTTGCTTGGAAAAAACCCGTCCCTGGCCCAGCTTGGCCCGGCCCGTTTAGGCCCATTTTGCCATTGCGAGAAATAGCTATTTTTATCGTTTATTTGTACTTGTACTGTACAGTTTCAAAAAGATAAAGTTGCTAACGTTTGATGAGTTGCTGATATAGTGACGAAACGGGCCGGGCTTGGCGTAGTAATTTTAACAAACGGGCCGGGCTGCGCCTGGACAACCCCCTTCATAAAATGGGCTGGAACGGGCTTTGATCTCGGAGAGAGCGGGCCGGGTCGGGCATAGCCGTCTTAGCAAACGGGCCAGGCCTTGAAATACAGGCCCGTTCTCACCTCTAATGCGTACAGCAAGAATTTTCGCAATTTTCAAAAACTAAAAATGCCTTGAAGCCATATTGCACTTAAAATAAGTAAATGAATAATATATTTCAGAATATTGCGACTATATTATGTACAAAATCGAAAAGACAAACGCACAATCTAATTTATCAGATGGCTTTGCCTATACATGACCTTAAAAATGTCTAGCGTAGAGTTGAACAGTTGAATATTAGTTACGCTACAATATTAAAAAATATCATAATTGTTGAAGAAATAGCTCCTATCAATGTTATTTTTCCCTTTGTATAAGTTCGGATAAAAACAATCGATGCACGCATGATTATGCATTGATTTTGTTTAAACCTAATTGAGAAACATGTAGAGTTGAATACGCTTCACTATATATTAAGAAATAGCGTAAATAGCTCCTAATTGACGTGGTTTTAAGACGTGAATGTCGTAAAATATTTAGATTTGTGTTATGACACCTTCCAATAAGCAACGAAGTGTTTAGTTGGTGTTGATTAAGTAATGTGATATTACCTAGCATTTTAAATTAACTGCAAAAATACGTTTTAATATCTGTTCCAATTATGGCTGCTAGTCACAGTCCGCAATACACAATTAATGTTGAATGCTTCGAATGGACAAATAAAACACTTCCATTAGAAAGATTGGGTGGGGTTTAAAGCAAACTTTTGAATTAATATTTTAGCCCTACACCTTCTTCTTGGGCTTTTACGTCGGGAGCAATCAATGTAACTTTACAAAGAGTAACTTTGGCATACCAGTATATTTGATTGTGGATGAGCTTGTGAACATTGAATTATCACTTGTTCTTTCCATCAATGAACTGTGAAGCCTGCAAATATAACCAGTTTAAAACTATAATTATAATCTATTTAAATTCTTCTATGCATCAAATGTTTAAATTTTGCCATAATTTTCACCGATATTCACGCTGAAAAGATGACAAAACAAATTTACTCAATTATCAGCAAATCTTTAGAATAAAGCAAACCATAACATTTTTCTATCTACCTTGGCTTTTAGGTCAATAAAATATTGAAAATTTTCATTGTTTTAGCACCATCAGCAAAGTAATGTTTGCGATCACTACCATCTTGCCAAAAAATTCTGAAAAAATGTTTTACAAAAACTGTGTTGATTTCAGAAAAACAAACGGCTATAGAAAATGAGCAATGTTTCTAAATATTACCAAACGGTATGGCTAATTTTAAATTCCCGCTACACATGTAAAAATCTACTTTAACAATTTTGTGCAGAAGTAAAAATTGCTCTGGATGATGTAACCATTTTTATAACACAAATCCTGTGCATCACAAAATATAAAATTTGTATTTTGAAAACCTGCTCTGCAAATTTTGTACAATAAAATGGGAAATTTATTAGTGGCGCGTTTACGCTAGGTAAATATATACCGTTCATAGAAATCAAGTACTTTTCGATAAAGTTAGGAAATAACTGAATTTATTCGTAACTCGTATAATTACCAGAGTGAACCTGTTACTTTTTCATTTAGATGGGGTTGAAGACAACCAGTCCAAGCATAAATGTTTGTGTAGAATCAGCTGCTTTTCAATCGGGTTTGAACAATACTCAATTTAGAGGCAAAATCACCATAAACCGTGGATCTCATCTTTTGTTTTGCTGTGCTGAAACAAAACAAAGACGTATGCATTGATATGGTAAAATTCAAAAGGAAAATTATCTAAATTCAGAACGACCGAATACTTTAATCAGCTGTGTTAACCTTAAAATGACTCAATTCAAATTCAGTTTGGCAAAGCCATTTCAGGTTGAGTCATGGCGAGAACTGAACTTGAACTTTATGTTCGCCAATTTGATTTCACATAGTGAGTCATTAGTCCAACTTCACAAGCACATATTTTGTTGGTTGCTTAGAGAATTAAAACTAAGATCCGGATATCATAACTCCTATTTTGTTTTAAATTGCCCCCATAAAACTCATAAAGTCCGGGTCTTTATGATTTATTTAAAGTTAATTTGAATTCAGTCGATATTAAGCGATATTAAGTTGATTTCAGTTTCTCTTTTATCATAGCCTTGCATATATCTTATCGTGGTTCAGTTATCTTGTGGATCGACTGGGATAAAATTTTCAAAATTTTGATGATACTGAGATTGGATACCCAAAAACACTCTTATTGTCATCTTCGTTAGAGAGTAACGGAATAAAATGTCTTCATCATTTATAGATTGCTAATTAGTGCACCGACTTGCTTAATATTTTCATTATTTTAATGATGTTATTTGAAATACTTAAAGCAATAATACAGTAGCACTTCTATATTCTTCTTAAAAAGACCAATAGCGACTAGTTTGGTTTGGCGACTAACAAATTACGGGGCAATATAAGAAAGCTGTTGTAGACACAGAGTTTCAATCAATCATACAGTTTTAGGGAAATGCGGAATAGGGTAACTATTAAAGTTTCAGCGAGTAAATGTGATTTATTTTTACAACAATGTGATATGTATATGACTGATTGGTTTCCATAACTTAACCATGATCCAACGATATGTAACGTTGTTTAGTACCTGTCCATTCAATTGCGTAGTTCATATACAATAGTTTTTAGTTTCGCCGGTAAGTAGTATCCCGCTGCATACATGCTCAAATGTCCTAGGTCCCGCGGCAGAAAGAGCCTGTCGCGAGAGGAGGGTGGGGTGCAACGCTTACGACGCCGCGTATACATTGTAGGAGGGTAGGGGAAGCTGCCCGGGGTCCCACCATTCAGTAGGGATACTCTTCCTGTCCCCTATGATCATGATGACCATATGCGATGAACAGTACCTTGAACAAGATTTGTCACCTAGATTGTGTTTACATGTTCAGTAACATTGGAATGTATGCTTTTTGTTTTAAATTAACAAACGGATTTAATATTTTCATCGAGTTTTGCAGATAGTACCGGCGAAACAGTATCGTCCACAGCATCAATAAATTGGAGAAACGACTAGCGAATCCTTTGAGGTAGGAAATTTTAAACAAATAGCCGTCGTTTGCCACCGTTCAAAAATATAAAGTATTAAGTTACAATATCAAATATTAGTAAAACGAAGCCTTGCCCTCTACTGTTTAGCCTTGTGTTACTTTTAGATGACCGTACATAACTATGGAAGCTGGCTGCACTGTTTGATCTGATACGTAATTTATTGCAGTTGTCACGTCATTGTAGTGATTATTGCAGTTAAACAACAACATTATTGACCATGTCAACGTTCCTCTATAGCTAAAAGAGGAACGCTTGACATGAATGCTCTAGGAGAAAAATTCAAAGTTTAATTGTGAATTTAAAGCCAAGCTTAGGCTTAGTCTTAGGCCAGGGCGTAGGTTTAGGCTCAGACGAAGGATCAGGCTTTCGGTTAGCCTTAGCCTTAGAGAGACAAAACATTATGCGATTATTTGCGGAGAACACTTGTCATGGTACGTTGAGAGGACTTCGGGATTAATGTTTCAATGCCAATGATCCAGCTTTATTTATCGCTGCAAGCTCTTATGTACCCGCTTACTACATAAAAATTCTCAAGCGTTCGGACATATAGACAATCATGTCTGGAACAGCTATTTAATGTAATCACTACAACCATTGGTGTATAGGCTGTTACAATTGGTTCTGCATTGTCTGATGCATAGGAACAAATTGTCCTGTAATAGTTCTTTCGCTAACTATTCGGAACAACCGGGTGACAATTGGGAAATTCCTTTTGCAATTAACGACGGATTTGGTTATTTCTAAGTACAATCATCATTTATAAATTTAAACGCCCAATAGGTTAGCAGACAGACGACATAAATAAGGTTAACAGTTAGTTTTGTCCATTGTTACACGTAATAGGGTGAAATATATAGCCTTCGTCATATGAACTGCCTTGTGATATTAAGTCATATTTTAAAACCGCAGTTCATGGTACAAAGTGGAACTTGAATAGTTTCCATTCAATTCTTTAAGCAAATAATGTATTGGTGCTGGTTAGTCTTCTAGCACAGATGAATTCACCATTAAAATACGAAGGTGCCAGAGGAATAAAAAGCAGTTTGGTCACGATCAAGCTGCATTGAGTACATTGTATTTCCCGTAAATTTCTCACATATTGATTGGCGCTGGTATCAATCGAATTTATGCTTAGTGAAGCGGTTTATGATACATCTTACTTTGTTTATGATACATCTAATGTACCATTTTGAATTAATTTTAGAACACGTTGAAAAAGAAACTTTTTTCAAAAAGATCCAAACTAATTTTTGAAATTGCACTTAGTATAAACATTTCTACTCTGTGTTAGCGCTCGCGCAATAACGTATCTCCTGTGACAAATACTAAATACTAGCCTGTAAGCCATAGGTGGCCATGTCCGTCGGCTTGGGAGGGTTGATGGTTCATGTGGAGGGGGTATGGCAGGAGGTACCAATGATCTTTCGAATGCTCCGCAATTTTCCTTTTTATTTTATCCTCAATGTTTTCCTACAATTTTTGTAACTCTGCTAACATTACCACCCTTGTGGAAACACCCTTGCTATAGAGGTAAGACGTTTGTTTTTGGTTCGCTCTGCTTGGCTTGTCTCTAGACAGGAGACGAGCAGGGCCTGCCATATAAGCTGAAGAGTGGAATCGAGCCTGATCAAGTGTATCTTGAAAAGCTGAAGTCGGTTCTTAAAAGCTTTATTATAAAAAAATATAACAGCTGCCAACACCAAATACTGCCGAGATTGTCTCAATTCTGATCAAAAACGCTCTCTAATAGCCACTGTATATAGTTCCTTTGGTTGCTATTATGTTACATTGCGATTTGTATAATATTACTAAACTGCAACTCCTATTATTAAGAGCCAGAGAGCCTTCGAGAGCAGAGCCGCCCAAGGTTCGGCAAGAGCTGAGTCACAGCCTGAAAACCGGCCTCTTTATAACCTCTAGTATGCTGTAAAGCAGACGCAAAATCCGGGTATAATGTTCACCGGAAAACATGAATAACATAATGTGCTCATGCATATATTATAAAAATAAACGTTGCAACTGTGGCAGTGCACTTGTAATAGTAAACTATAAAAATTGCTGAATATAAACACAAGTAAGTTGCCGACGTGGCAAGCAAGTGGCAACATTTTGCTAGCAATGATAACAATGAGGTCTCTATTTACTTTGTTTTACTTAAATTATATTGGCTCAAATAAAGAGTTGAATAGAAGCTTTTCTTTTTCCAAATCAAGAAATATTTGGCAGTTCGCTGTGCTTAATACGTGAAGATATTTCAGAAAGGCTCCTGGCCTTTCTCTGAAGTACAATATAGACCAGAAATCAAAACGTTTAAAACGACAAAAATATTACTTTGCACCACTGAATCTATTTCAGTGTAAATTTTATCATGTAGGCATGGCCAGATCCCGGTAATGAAAACAAAATAATTATTGCAAAAGATGGACCAGCTATTCAGGTTGCTTTGCAATATATCCCCTCCGCAAATAAAATTAAATTAAAAATCAAAGACAGTAGGCAGCGCACGTGTGTTCGTTTCGCTGCAACCAGAAGTGTATTATTTGTAGCATTCAGCCATAAAACTAAAAAAATGACGTTGTTCATTTGATCTGCTTCATCTGTAAATAGACAATTTAGTAGAACTGACTTGACAGAGCTACTCACACTAATCTGCTCGTTGGCAAAGGCACCGTTTTGCACTGTTGCTATAGTTGTCTCGTACTTACCTAGAGTATCGATGCCCCTCAACACAGTTATTGCAGTGAAAATGGAACGTAAGTTATTTCACTGCAGAGAAATCAACTCGAAATCCTGAGACTTTACATCTCTAAATCACAGCGTAGTGATATATTATTGAAATCCTAATTACGTGTACAATCACTATAGTAAAATTAGGAAAACCTGAATATGCACATAAAATGCAACAGCGCTATCTGGCTAGTCATGGATATGGGATAGTGAAACGCAGCCGAAGTAACCAGGAATCCCCATCAGGCTAAAATTAAACACATACCTGGATAGCTACACCCGGGTACCTGCACTAACTTCGGTAATTGATAGACCACTGGAACCACTTTCCATTTTGCGTTTTTTATACGATTACCCGCAGATGCTTGGGGAATTTGTTAGTCTGATGTAAACTATGTTTTCGCTGATTAGTTTGGTAATAATGTAAAATTACCAAAAACTATACACATATAAAATATACAAGAAATTTATCTTTTTAGAAAGCACATTGCGATAATTGTCAAATTTGGTATGCTTATTTGTCTGATCATATCGGTGCATATTTCCCATTTATTGCGCAGCAACCAAGTGTATTCGAAAATGCTGTAGGAAACTTATGAACGTTCAAGTAGTGATATTCGTGTTATATATTGGCTTCGGAATGTTATACTCACAGTTGAGCATACGCTGACAATCTAAACGATCTCATGTGCATAGCATCGGGATTTAACAGCAGTTATACGCATGTTTCAGGTAACATGTTATTGATGGAATACTTGAAATCGATTCACTAATAACCCTTGTTCGATTTCAGATCCATTTG
>JASANE010026222.1:0-28315 GCA_030248225.1 Trileptium ribeirensis
AACATATACTCTTAAAATTTCACATTTATATTTTAAAACGCTGCGCATATGATTTTGTTGTTTGTACATTTAATATGTTATATAACAATAATTGAACGATATTTAACCTGAAATAATCACATACCGATGCACATCATTGTTAATCCCACAAAAACGGTATAATAATCTGTGTATCGTATTACTGGAATAACTATAGTGCTGCGCTATGTATATACCGGCGAATATATATATATATCTATGTGTATATTTCCAGTGTTTATATAAAATTTTGTTGAGGTATAACAAAATATAATAAAAAATAGAGCATTTCTAACGTTTGCTTGCAAATACTATTCGCTCATCACGACGCACCTACGATTTTTATTTATTGAAATATTTAATTTGATAGTACTTGGAAGGGATGGATAGATGAAAGCTGCTGCGGTTTGGCGTTTTACTGCAAAATTTTACAGTTTTTTTCATACATTTGAGGTTATTTTTTGTACAAACAATAGCACATCTTGTTTTATATGAAATACAAAAGAATGAAATGTAAAATTTCCATTTATATTTGCTGTTATTAATGATGTAAAAATTCAAGTAAAAATTTTGACATCATACATAGGGTGGTTACACCCTGAGCCCTCTAGCTGAAGGCTTCCCCTCGGAGGACGCAGCTAATCCCTCTCCCAGCGATCTCGGACCTTGAGCATATATGATTGATATGATATCAGATTTTTTAGTTTTCTGGGCACGAGCGTAGCCAGAAACTTGTATCCCCGAAGGATAATGCCTTTGCTGTGGGGGTTGGTGCACCAGGCTTGTCATGGGGATGGCACCCATCCCCCATCGCCTTGGGGTTGGGGTGGGGGGGGGGATGGGGATGACTTTAATTTCGCGGGGATCCCCATCCCCGCGGCGGGGATAGGAAGCAAATCCAATTTTAATTCAGTACCTTTCATGCATGAGCGCAATGTCGGCTGAAGTGTAAAGCTGCACTTGTACAGTAGACTTGTAGATTATGTCTGCATTGATCCACGGTGAACTGTGTTCACTACCGGGGGTGCACGCAGCACGCCTCCCAGTATCCCCATCGCCATAGGGGAACGCGCCGATAGCAAGGCAGACTGACGCCACGGGCCCCAGTTTCCCTGCTAGATACTCGAACTCTCTAGTAGTCAGGCAGAAACTGGGGGGCTAGATACTCGAACTCTCTAGCCTTCTAATATTTTAGAATTTGTCTGACACTTTACTCTCAGACATTTTACCGTCCAGATACTTAAATCTCTGGCCCACTTGTACCGGATATCGCATTGATTAACCTTAGATAAGGTATAGCCATGCTAAAGAGGAGTATATGTATCTAGTTTATCTAAGGCTAATCCAAGCCCTGTGTGTACAAGTTGGCCAGAGAGTTTGGTATCTGGACAGTAAAATGTCTGAGAGTACAGTATCAGACAAATTCTAAAATATTAGAAGGCTAGAGAGTTCAAGTATCTAGCCCCCCAGTTTCTGCCTGACTACTAGAGAGTTCGAGTATCTAGCAGGGGAAACCGGGGCCCGTGGCTGTCAGTCTGCCTTGCTAACGGGGCGCGTTCCCTTATGGCGATGGGGGGACTGGGACGTGCTGCGTGCACCCGGTAGTGAACACAGTTCACCGTGGATAAATGCAGACATAATCTACAAGTCTACTATACAGGTTTAAACTTCAACCGACAATTGAACAGAACATAATGCTTGCCGACTGGCAAAAGTTGCAACAAAGGCCACACGATTTTGAAAACTTAATAATATCACGCTAGATGTTTATGTGAGGATCCTCGTGGGGATCCCCACGAAGATTTCATGGGGATGGGGATGGGGATGGGGTCGAGAATTCATCCCCATGACAAGCCTGTGGTGCACTGCATAAAACACTTTTCACATGTAACCGTAAACTTCCCTTCTCTGTTATATGTCAAGGGGCACGCATGCAGCACTGGGGTGGGGGCAGAGCACCCGATTCCCCCTTGGTTACGCTTCTGATTTTTGGTACTATAATAGCAACCATCATTTCGCTGCTGTATTGTGTGAGTAATAAATTACACGTAAAATATTTATAATAATATATTTAAATGACTGAATCTTTCTTTAACTATGCAATCTCCTCACTTCGCGCTCCATTCCATTTGTGAAAAAAGTTCCAAGGATTTTTAGAACAACGTAGTAAAATGTCATTGATATAAATTTTTAAATTTCAGCATTCTTCACAAAAGAAATTGAAAAAATGATTGCAATTATAAAGACATTTTCCAGCAACTGATTAAAATGTACAACTAGTTCTTTTCTAATGCTACAAAGATATAACTAAGTTAAAAATTCAATGTTATGCGAAATAGACACAATATAGTGCCCAAAATCTTAAACTTTCTACCACTCAATTGTTAATTATATTTCTATAATAAGTGTAAAATAAATAGCAGTCGAGCAGTAGTATGGATCTCCTTAGGACCGTTGCGGTCTGTTACGTGTGCTTGAGTCAGTAATAGAAACAATATACCTAAACAGTATGCCTTTATGGATTGTCCATACTCCAGTTTTGCGTTAATATATCTACCTATTTGCCATGGCATCCTTACTCTAACCAGAACATATACTATCGATTAGACATATCCAATAACGTAGCACGCAAATCTATACATTGAAACCCATGTAAAAACGGCCCCGTTTTCGCAAAAATGTAAGAGGAGCATAGGATCAGCAACTGATTTTATTACTGAGAAGTAATCGATTTTAGAAATTTAGGATTAGGCAGCCTGCAAACGTATCTAGGACTCAAAACTTAAAACGCTTTGCGAATTTAGCTCATATAAAGTGCGGCTTTGTGGAACACCTGTAAAGTTTATATTTTAATTTCACATAAAAGTAAAGTAGCAGACTTCACTTTTCGCTGTACCATATTTGAACATATTATATGTATATATTGATTGACTTTTGTACCATAACAGCACGCAACGCACAATACCAAGCATGGCTCTGCGCGCCTGATTTACCACACCTGAATGCGTTGGGTTACTTTTTGAAAGAGTTCACATCCCTAATGTACCTCAAATCGAAATGAACATTTCTAATAGGACCCACGTGGAGGAATTTGGAATTACACAATACAACAACTTGGCGATGGTCAATACGCTGTAAACCAAGTAATTAAGTCCAAAAATTTGCGTTTAAAAATTTAACAGATGTAACAGAGCCGGTCCGGTCTGTTACGAGTGTTTTGTCAGTAATAAAAACAAAACATCAGGATAGAAAAGCAAAGTCAACTTATGAGGCGTTTAACCAAAAGAGATATCATACGTCATTCGAAGTGCCTTGTAATGTCGAAATCAACGATCGCTTGGGGCATCGATCTGCCCTGCCGTTAACCCAGAAGAGCCTGTCAAAGCTCCCTATACTACTATGTGTAAGTTGGCATAAGTAGGTTAATCCTGTTTACGTCTAACCCCTTCGTATAAGGTGTCGTCGTTCGATCCCTCTTTGAGTCCTCTGTTTGACTCCATCTTCTGCTTACCGCGAATTCGAATCCATGCACCCTCAAGCCTCTTGCGAAGTGCCTTGTTATGGCCAGCTCAACGGTCTCTTAACGCGTCGATTTGCCCTGCCGTTAACCCAGGACAGGAGAGCCTGCCAAATCTTCCTATACTACTATTTGTAAGTTGGCATAAGTAGGTTAATCCATATGTTTAAGTTTAATCCTGTCGTGTTTGGCATCGTTCGAACCCTTTTTGAGTCCTATGTTTGATTCTATCTTCAGCTCACACCGATTTTCAAATTTCACGACTCCAGACTTTTCTCGTGTCAACTGTTCATTCTTTCTTTCTTTCTTTAGTCGATCTTTTTGGTTGTTGTTTTGGTTGTGCCTGCTCGTTTTCTTTTTGTTCCGATGCACTCTTGCTGTGACCTTTTGTCATTTTGCTCTTCCTCTTTTATCTATCTCTTTTCTACCCTCGCTGTCTCTGTTTCTGCCACCTCTTTTAATTAATTCTTTTACTAATTATAATACTAATATTAGTTAATATATATTTAAATAAATGTAGACTAGACTTACATGTATAGATGCATTTTATACACACAGATGCCGAAAATAAAAACAAAATTTATCTAAGGTTTGTAAGTCTGAAGTTACGGTCAGAAAATTCCAAAATTTGAGTCAATTCGAGAAACACCTTCGATTGTAGATCCGACAGGAACAAAACTCCTTATTTTTGGTTACAGAATTAATAAAGTTACAAAATTACCAAATTTCCGAAAAATTTAGTATATATTTGCGGTTATATCCTAGCCGGAATCGTATGGGCATGGTGTTAGGATGTTGAGCCGTGCAGATGCGTACCATTATTACACTTTTAACCGGAATTTGTACCTCAGTATACCAAATTTGCAATTAGACCTATGTCTATGTCAACAAATCGTCCATGTCTTTAAACTTTATTACAAAGAAAAAAGCTCAAAAATTTGTTTCATACTTAAACTACTATTTATTATGTTATTATTTATGCAGTTTATTATTATGCAGTTATTTATTTATGTATGTAGTGAAAGGCATTGCTGTTTGGATTAAAAAATTTTTCACAGTAATGCACCATTTGTATTGGCATTAATGTATGCTTTGTAGGGGACCTTTGGATTCCCATTTTGGTTTCGTATACCGTATCCTTCATCGCAATCTAAAGCTCGTAATTTTGTCGCTGCTGAATATTCGCCAGCTCCATAATGCCGATTTTGGGATATAATTTCGTGGCTTAGTAATTCAGATCAATAGAATAAACCACGTAGCAAGCTCTTCAACAATCAATTTTTTACCCAGTACGGCCCATACTATCATGTTTGGTCATCCTTCTTTGGTTTTAACAAACTGTTTCATATCTTACTTATTCTTGTACTGGTGGTTGATGTTACCTTCTGTATTGGTAGGACGGGACAACGCACCAGACCACTCGACCATGTTTTAATAAACGTGTGCTGCATTGCATTGCGGGTCATTAGAATTATGGTTCGAATTTTACAACAAAGACGTTCGAAAAGCTATAACGTAACTACAACCAATAATCCGAAACAATTATATGACAATAATAAATACAAAAAGCTACCTACCCAAATGTGGATACAGCCAGCAAAACAGTTACAAAACTACTTCACCTATGGAAAGAAGATTTGGATCACCCTTTATATCCTATACCATGCGTCTTTCTAGTTTGTTCAACCGCTTATTATAAAAAAGCGCGCTAAGAGTCTGGTCTAAAATTTACGCAGCAATGGCGCATCATTACAACGTAGTGTAAAATATTACTCCCTATGAGAAGGTATACATCAACTGTATGTTCATCATTAGTGTAGCCTAATTTTCATTGTCTCCGCTCCCGCTTCGCGCTGCCCTTCGCTCTTCCGCCCTGCCCGCTATTCCGTGCTTCGCTCTCGTTTTCGTCTTGCTTTGTTGGGCAGGCTTTCCCGGGTTGCGCACAATTTGGCGAGCCGGAACAAAAAGTTTGAGCGTGTGAACTCGCCTTTAGAAAGCTTTGCATAATTATTATTGAAAGATTTTCATTGTTCTTGGCTCGGAGGCTAAAGAGAAATATTGAGAGGATCCGATAAACACACAACCCAAAAGCCCACACGTTCACGGAAGAGCGAGTCTCACATGTCTACCCACAGGAAGCGGTACACCAAGGCCCGCCATCCGCTGAAAAAAGGCGTTCCAGGCAAGCTTTTTAATATAATTTTACTTCTCCTTTTGTCATTTACGTAATTTTTAACGAAAAATTGCAATATTTCAAAACTTGAGATCATAATTTGAGCTCAAACTTTTTCAAGTAATGAATCTTGTCGGGTTTTGCTACAGGTTCTTGGGTGTCACACATTGAACCTACCAAAAATCAAAAAAATCTCAAACACAAAAACCAAAACAAAAAAAACAAAAAACAACCCCACCATAAATATAAAAAACCAGAACAAAAGCCTAGCTATGTAATAAATATTCATACATTAATAGCCATAAAATATAATTCTTAAATTAATGCTGGAAAGTCCTTTGGACTTTGGAGCTTGGACATAACCCAAGGTGGTAATACTTGGGCACCATATCTTTGCTACAAAATATTATGGGTTACTCAACTTCTTAATAAATCTGTGGATTTGATGCAAAAATTTTGTTGAATTGAGTGTCCAACAGATACAACGGCAGTTGGGAATTCATGAATCATCTATTTTACCGCGCACGATACTGAGTTAGATACTGTAATAAATGAATAACCATATAATTGCGACACGTAGTCGCATATATATATATATATATATATATATATATATATATATATATATATATATATATATATATATATTATTGTGAATATGTAACATATGCCTACTATCTACATAATGTATTTTGCGTAAAATGTATACATTTTTATATTATCTGTAGTCATGGTTTATATATCATGCATTCATTCCAACAAAAAACGCAAGCAATGTACAAAATTTGTATCTCATGCAGCGTATATTTTGACTAAAATCGTTTACAATAAAATTCAATTTCAAGCATCATTGACCTTCGTTTCTAGTATTCAATTTAGTTCTTAATTGCACTTAAAGATCAACAACCATTTATATTTATGAATGGCGGCGAATGGGAAGTATATAATAGTTGTTGGAAGACGTGGATATACCATGTATGTTTTCGTGGATTGGTAGGAGGCAGGGGCATCGCAAGAGGGGTTGGCGTTGGCCGGCCCCCTCCACTTTTTTGCTGTCGAAAGTCAAAAGTTAACTGACAGGTACAGAATAATGTCTGACCGTCTCCACTTTTTGTCGGTCCCTTTTCATTTTGAAGAGCTTGCGATGTCCTTGGTAAGTGGTATCCTAAGTATTACGACAACGTTTCATTAAGGACTATGTTTGATATTTTCCGATTTATTTTTGCATTAAAACTAAAATGTATTATTTGTATTGTAACAAATATATATTTTCCATTTTTTGTGAACTCTCCATTGAAACGCTCTTTTCTACGTGTCATTTAATATTGTGCTTTGTGTCAGAAATAATTATGATTATGTAGCTGATTCTTTGAATTAAGAAACTCTCTACTATATATTTATTTAATTCATGCATTTATATCTACATTATTTTTCGAAAACAAAACTTGTTTTTCAATAAGTTGTTCTTATATTCTGACTTGCTGAAGCCTCAAGCACAGCGCTCAGTATGCATACTGAACCAGCGGTCACTTTGGTTCTCTCATTTTATATTCACAATTCAATGTTTATCAGAGCTCATAGCCCTTTCTTTGCACAAAAGAAATTTGTGGCAGATACCTATGTCTCAATTACCAACTGCACGTACACCAACCAACAGTTAGACCTTTTTCAAAAGCAAACAGAGCTACACTGAGCCATTTCCTGTTACGGTTTTCCTTACGCCAGGATTCCGTTTTAAGCCACCTGATCTTGAGCATCATTCTTGGCGTATTTACGGAGCACATTAGCAGTACACCTCGAGATGAACTTCAATTCGCCGGCAATCTTGGCCCACTAGAAAGCTCCGCATATTGGTTGCTTTAGAGGCTATTGGTATTCCCTAGATGACAAAGGCTTGAGAGTGAGTTGGAACAAGGAGCACCTTTTCAGCTTTAGATGAAATGATCATCATGCAGGTCAGTTTACTGAGAACAAAAGAATTAAAAATATATATCGGCATATCCATCGACAAAGCCTCAACATGCTAACACGATAGCTTATTATATATGGCTTTATAAAGATAAATATCAATTAAACAATCAATCAGTTTATTAACATACTTGTAGAACCACAGTCAGCGTAACGAGTGCTGCGTTGAGTGACAAGCCTGAAACTTAGGCAATGGCATATTGACAGTCGGCATACCAGTTATCTTAACGATAGTTACATTATATGTTTTATACCGTAAGTATTGTGTAATACAAACTATTTCCATTGCCTTTGTCGCAAACACTTGTTGTCTCTGAATGTTTATTTTTCTTTTGTGATTCAATCTCGTGAAAATTGTACATTACACATTTCAGCATTTTTAGTTTAACTTTCAATAAAGTTTTTTGTATCAAAAATAGCTACGTTCTCTTTAATATTAAGCAATACTATTCGTCATTTTAAGTTAATTACAAACATAATTGCGACTATTTTTATAACAAATAGCGCAGAACCGGTATCAAGGAGACGTCTCTTGCCCATATATATATATAGGGAAGGGGTGCAGGCATGCTGAAATCGGGCCCTAGAAATCCTGAAAATTAGTCAAGCATTTATATCAATAATGGTAATCTGCATACACATACCCGTTCAACAGTTCGAGCTTAGTACACAGCCCCGCCATAATCCCTATATTCTTCTAGCACTGGAGCTCTTATTTAAAGTCAATAGCATCGGTATGATGGGATACACCCGATTGATATCAGAGCATCGCACTAAATTGAACATTTTTCGGGATTCACTTGACATAGTGTCCAGCACGGCCCTGTCATCTGTCAATCATGAACCAAAATTGGAACGACATAACTACCGTCTCTACAATGTTTTCGCAATTTACTAATTATTCCTATTGGAACTGCATATTATTAGTGTAAAACAAAAATAATAAATATGTTTTGAATTGCTTACCATATTTCCGTGTCTATATCAGACAATATGCATAAATTTAGAGATTGTATTCATTCCACGCTTATCTGTTCTATCAGTCAGTACATGGTTCGTGGGCAAAATAAGTACATTATTTACATTTTATCAAGGCGATTAACCGAGAAATAACATTTGCTGTTTTTAAAATCAGACTTCGTCCGAAAACTAATCACTATAAACATTTTAGTAGTACTCTAAAACCAGCCCAATCTAAAAAGACATCTACTTTTAAAATTTTAATAACCTTGAAAGAATGTATAATTCATAGCAGCAGACCCTGCAAAATTTATAGCTAAAACGTTGAAAAACTTTCTTTGAATTAACCCTTTCATGCCCGAATTAATTTGTGTATCGTGCAATGTTTGACAAACTCAAGCCTACGCCAGGGATCGAACCCGAAACGCATGGGTGAAACTTGTCTACGCAAACCACTGAGCTATCTGAGAGCTGTTGCTCGGTTCCTTAAGGAACCTCACTATGCGAGCGAATAACAACGCGCGTTCAAACGTACAATATACGACAAACTCAGTAAACACAACGAGTCGCAATGTGCGTTGGGTCCATTTGGGCCTAGTGGGCATGAGAGGGTTAGTTATGCGATAGGTTAATTTTTAATTAAAGCTTTCTTTAAATACTAGGCTTTCTGGAAAAAGCCCTATAATTTCGTAGTTAGGTTCATAATACCTTCGCTTTTAATTTGGATTTGGGAAATGGGATTTGTTCACTTGCTGTCACCTTTGCACATTACTATATGTTTAAATCTATAACTAGTTGCAAATTACCTCTATTACTATAATGAAGAGTTTATATTTTTTGGAATCTATTAAGCAATTTTAAGCCATTTCAAAGTAATATTTAATTTAATACCATATACCCACTAGCTACAACACGAATGATTTTCTTGATAATCGAACGATTACCTCATGGGGATGGAGAGAACGTGGCGTCCTTTTTCCGAGATATGTCTGTGGGGCACGATTACGTAGGTCGACCCCAGAAATATACTAAGTTGACCAATCAAGCATATATAGAAATATGTTTAGCTCACTGCCCTTCGCCTCGCTATAAATTTGGCAAGTTGGTCAATTATAATGCATGTGCGGAAAATTTTGGCAAAATATGCTCAAAATAGGGCCAAAATTAACAAAAATGTGAGCATAATCGGTAAAAATCAATCGTGGATGGCGAATCGTCAATTTTTTCAGCACACTTCCTATCAGGAGGACCTCCCCCGTAGAACACGGCTACCATCATCATGTATGGTCAATTATGCATATTTATATATACAGAAAATTGTCTGGGTGACGGATATGTACGTCGCCCGCCGAAAACTTTCCAGGTTGGTACAGCATGTAATATAAACATATGGTGATCATCATGCCCGTATTCGTACAATTGTTGTAAGGTGGCAATCGCTTCCATCCCGTCACCCTGGTAGTTTTTTGTTTGTATCTTACCTCCGAAAATTTTTCGACCGTACTGACTCAGGTCCTCCGTCCAGACTTTTTCGCGTTTGCGTCCTTCAGAGCATCTAGTCTTTTCCCATTTTTAGAGACCTATCATTTGTGTTGTCCTCTGTTAGCTTTAACATTATAACTGTAAGCTATGGAATATCAAAATAGATTACCTAAAAGTCTTGAAATCGGTGTATATTTCAAAGCTTTTGATGACAAGCCAAGTGCATTTTTGATGCATTTTTGAAATCAGATGACCTTCACGCTTAATTAAACCTGATTTAGTTGACAGGCAATATGAAAAAATGACTACCTGGTTTTATTGCTTCACAAGTTGGTTGACGGTGCCAAAAGTGAATATTTCTAATTGTCTGGCTTCTCCTGTAGGAAATATCTCATTACATGGTTAGTTAATAATGATGATTTATGACTCCTGAACCAACGTTAGTGTTTTCAGAAAGTGCACATTCCTATGCTTACGAACAATTTGGTGACCTCATTTCATGCTTTGCTTTTTGGGGCATCTTTGTCATTGCTATCTGTATAAAAAGATATTGATGTTTCGATTCAATCGTATCACTGTATCATATGGCATATTCTTAGAGATTATGCTTTACCACTGAGGTTATCCCATCATATAGTGATGTTGCCAATTCAATTGTATCGCTACATCATATAGTACATTCTTAGAGATTACAGTTTACCAAGGAGGTTGCAACACAACCTCTTCTTAAAGTTATGTTGCCAATCCAATCGTGTCACTGCTTCATATAGCATATTTTTAGAGATTATTGTTTACCACGGAGGTTGAAATACAACCACTTCATAAAGTGATGTTGCCAATTCAGGCGTATAACTGCATGGTATAGCATATTCTTAGGGATAAAAGTTTACCACGGACGTTGAAACACAACTACTTCATACACATATCTCTGTGTTTTTATTCTCTTGTATTGCTCAGTATACATCCTGAATATTTTATTTCTATTATTCAACCTTAATACAGTTCCTTTGTCAATTATAGTGAAAACTATATCCCACTTAACAATTTTTTTGAAAAAAAAGATTGTTGATTTTTATACAATTTTTATGGACATTGGAGCAAAAAAAATCTTACTTATGTTAAAAATATTCATACAAAACAATATAAGTAAATCCATGTTCATCAGATGTGAAATCATGCACATACCAAAGAAACTAGTAAAAATTGCTTTTGACCACAACAGTATAAAGTCTATAATTTTACGACATTAGGAATGATTTGCGGCAAGGATTCTTGGGAATGTGCTATGCCGCGCTACACAAACCATTAGCTACGAGGACTTGAAATTCCGACGTTTCTGCCACAATGTCTTCCTAATTTTGTTTAATGTGTTTGTATAGCTAACGCTTATGCTGCGGTTACATATGAATGTGTGCAATCACTTCAAATTGTAACACAGCTTATATAGTTCAAGCCGTGCATCGCAATGTGTTAACGCACGTTTAGCCGAATTAGCTGTATTATAAGTCAGTTGTAGCACAAGCAGGTGTGCGTTAAGTGATAAGTACGCACTGTTGTATTATTTAACTCGTTCTACTGCACTTGGCTGATCTCATCACAACCGTGCGTACAAATCTCTAAACGCACCATGGCTATACTACATCTATTACTTGTTGTATGTAGTGAATTGAACATTCATATCCAATTTGTGGTAGTCGGCAGGCATATTCAAACAAGATGTGTTTCATTCGCAGTGTCTATTTTTTCGTGGATAGTGCTGCAGTGATACTAAACTGTTGCTATAGTAACGAGTGATAATTTCTATCAACAGCCCGCACATTTATTTTAAATCGGTACAAATGCTACAACTACTTACATCAGTGACTCGAGATATTTATACGTGTATTGAGAACATTTGGTAATCATAGTTGCTGCAATACGTGATACAACTGGGTGCACATATTCATGAACTGTTACATTTGTGCACTATTGTCAGTCACATATTAATAAATCCTTGCAATTCAACGCTCGTTTAATCTTAAAACTAATTTGCCGCTAATCTTACCAAACTATAATTATGCAGAAGGATAATGCTAAGCCTAAGCCTTGTGTATTCGAAAAACCGGATTTTTAACGTCATGAAAAGATTTGCGAGATGCTGAGATTGGTATAACATTTCAGCTAATAATTATTAAAGTACAGTGCAAAGCGGTGCTTGGGCACGGATCCCCGCAAATACGCGGGCCCGGACGGGTAATGGCTCAACCCTTGAGCCCGCGGGTATCAGGTATACGCGTGGGTTGTGGGTGCGCCTAATTTTCACAATCCTGCATGTTCAAAGGTGAGCTCTTTTGTGGAAATGACTGGCTGATTCCGCACAGTCAGGGCTATCAAGAAGACATAGAAGTACCGTTTAGTGAGCGATGTCCTAAAAACATGGTCGTTATTTTTATCAACGGCTGTCGAAATAACCAGGTGATTTCCTTTAGTGGCCACTTCGTGGTACTGTTCATTGCAGTGTAATAACTTTGCGTAAGATAATATACGTTTGACGCTGTAAAATGCTCAGCGATTACAGTTAACGGCAGTACTCAAAATGTTTTTTCTACAAAATTACTGCTATATTTTCCTATGTGATTTTGAGAAGCGTTCCCAAACAATTGAAGCTACAACAACCATATGCATTTATACAGAGCCTTTGTGTTGGTGAAATCTCTACTACTGTGAAGTAAAGGCGTGTGAACGGTAATGATACAAAAAAGAAGTAAGAAAATAACACATATAAATTATTATAATTTAATAAAAATTAGATTTGTACTTAAAGTTTTGCAGATTTTGATAAAACTATGTAAACAGCTTCACGCGGTATCAGTAATTTTTTTACCCTTTATTTAATTATTATGCTTGTACTAAATTGCTAACTTAAGGGGCCTGGGAGAGCGTGCAAATATACAGCACGTCGCAAACTCAGGCAACACAATGATTTGCAATATGCGTTGTTATCGCTGGGCAACAGTTGGCATTAAGGAACTAATCAACATAAAAGTGTAAATGAGAATACATGTAGACTAGAGCGTAACCTTTTAATAGCAGCACTGAAGCCAAAAATTACTATGAAACAAGATTCTTCACATCTTTATATAAGCTTTGGAGGCCCAAGCGCTAGTCTGGCGACGGGGGTGCCCACGCCCGCCCCCGTTGCAGTAGAGGCATACACAACCGTAAAATGTGCTGAAGAAAATTAAAAAATGGTATTTAAATTTTGGTCTAAAAATTCAGTAATAGCACCGATAGAGAGGCAGTATGATAGAATTTTCTGTTAGCACTGTCAAGAACGCGAAGAAACTATGGTATAGCTATATTTTGCTATAAGGCATTTGTTGGTAACAATTATCTATCTGTCCAGTAAGCCTGTTGGTTTAATAATAAACTGTTTTAATTTTTACACGAAGACTCAACGGTAATTAGGAACACTTACTTGTTGATTCTGTGTGTATTTATTTATATATTATCTTTCGAATATAATGAACATATCACAAAACATTCATCGCAATTCTATTATTGTCGTTGTAATGCTTAAAAAGTTTTGTCGGAGTTGAACTGTTACAGAGCGGGAAGAATAAAAGGTAGGAACAAAATACAAATCATAGTTCGCAATAGTTTCTATAATTAAAACTGTAGAAACACTACTATTGTAAATTGAACATTTTGATATAAACTTGATGAAACACAGCCATTCGCGATAACAAAATACGTTTTTATACACTTCAGACGAATGATTTGCTGGATTGGCTATACGGGAAACATGATGATAATGGTGATATTCCTAGTCATCTAGTTCATAAAAATCCAGGGTGATTAGTGATCAGTTTTGTCATTTAAATGGGACAAAGCATGACATCACGGCGCCATTCGCGATAACAAAATACTTTTTTTATACACTTCACACGAATGATTTGCCGGGTTGGCTATACGTGGAACATGATGATAATGGTGATATTCCTAGTGATCTAGCTCATAAAAATCCAGTTTGATAGTGATCAGTTTTGTCATTTAAATGGGACAAAGCATGACATCACGGCTCAATTTAGCAACGTATCCAGAACCGCATCAATGGTTTTCAACTTGAGAGCACTGATTGGCGTTAATGTGAAATTTTGTAAATTTTTCTTGAGAAGGTATTCAATACTAAGAATAATTATTACCTTATTACTGCTTAGTAATTTAGCATCCATACGTATAAAATTAGGATGAAGCCTATTTTTAACAAGGTTGATTGATCTTAAAGATATTTTCCTTCAAGCGTACAAGTCAGTCTAATCCTAAGCTTAGACAGCTTAGACAGTTGGACACATTTGACCGAAGATACTCTATGTTTGTTCACTGGTATAAGGGCGACTTGACTCCAGCTTGCTTGGACCGTTACGCTGATCAATTTTATAGCCATTAGTAAATACTTATAATCTACTTCTTTGTGACTGAATATTAAAAATTTTCTTGCTACATATGATTTCGTAAGCTTGTATAGACTATTCTGTTCTTTAACATGTAAAACGCTTGTGTAATTGTATTATATTTATTACACGTTGTAATAAACTGTGTAAGCGCAAAAATTAAAGCTCATTTTAGCGTAGTGAGTTTTTATTTTCATTTTTTGATCAATACAAACAAATATGACACAATTATTGTCACCGCTATTATCCTCTAGAAAATCATGATGGTAACGCAATATAATTTAATGACAAAATTTAATAGTTATAGTATCATTCATTCTCTTCAGAAAATATTGACAGTACAACTTGATATATTAATCATTTATAAAATGACACGTTTACACTACTTAACTCGTTACAAAATCAGAATTTTTAGATTAATTCACAATCAAATCATCAATAGCGAAAATGTTTAATGCAGAATACATAAAAGGTTTTAAACGGGATTTCAGGAAACTAATCTGAAACAAAACATTTCAACGACGGCCGACTAACAAACATAACATAAAATTAAATTGGAACAAACTTAGTATTAAGCGACGACTTGTCCTGCTGCAATTATAATGAAATACGTATTTTTATTGTATTCTTATTGTGAAGTTGCTCAAGCACATACATACACTCTCATTGGAGTGGGCAAGGGGTTACTCCCTTAGGTTCGGAGCCCAGAGGGTTCAGCTACTTTCCCTACAGACAGGTGAGGAGACTCCCTCTGCAGGCGACGAACCCAAAACTGCTGGCAGAGGAGGCGCTCGTTTTACTGGGCCCGGCTACCCCTTTCCTGTAACCTCGGAAATAGCTCCATGTATGGCTTTAGATAATAACATTACATGCCTTTTGTGCCTTGCATTAAGTTAAATCTATGGACATTTTGCGGCATCTAGCATAGTGATCAAGTATACGGTTAAATTCACAAATTAAATGATATAATTCAATCAATGTGATATTCGTCAACGTAAATAATGTAGACACGGAAGATACAGAATTACTTTTACGATTTTTAATAAACACTTCTACTAAACTCTTATTGCAGAAAACAATTAAAACTGCTTTTGATTACTTAATGTACGGCAGCTTTCCTGTTCCGGTATACAGTTTTACGTTCGCTTCACAGCTTACGTTTTTTCAATTACGGCCTTGTTTACGCTAGTAAATTATATTTGGTAGGGACATATATCTAATAAGCAGGAAATTCATATGCATATTTACATCTTTAGCAGAGCACAACAGGTGGTCGATGTAAATATAACCTGAATTTTCATATATTTATAAGTTATAGTTCTTAATTAAAAGTCATTGCCAGCGCAAAATCACTACGAGACATTAATCTTAACCCTATAGTATTTACACCATATGCGCACTTGGGGACAAAAATCAGTTTAGAGTTTTCTAGAAGTGATTAGGTAGAATTATTATTGAATGTTTGGAAAATTAGGTTATGAAACGTCTACTTTTGTTTTGTTGCTTAACTAGTTCATTTCTATTCATTTGATTTCGTTAAGTAATCACTTAAACATTTTAAATTTTGCTCATTTTTGCTTCTAATCATTTATATTATTTTAATTAAAGCACATGTTTTCTTGCTATACCTTTGTTTACTGTTAAACAATTCTCGGAATTTACTGTCACTCTAACGTAAACATTATTATAACACTTTCTATCGCGGATTTAGCAAATGCCTAAATCGCTTATATTTTCAGTATATTTACTAAATTTATTCATCAATAAAAGTTATAATTACTGCTTCAGTTAGATTCCGTTCAAGCTAAAGGTGGTACCCACTGGGAACTGAGCTCCAGAACTCCGCATACGTCCGGAACTCCGGACTCGCTAATCTCTTTAGACGCTCGCTTGTAATTATTAAATTGCGTCATCTTAATAATTAAGTTGAGCCCATAAATAATAGAGATAATATTACCTTTAGGACTAAAAACGACAACGCTTATTCCGTTATATTATCCAATACTAAGACTAACCATTTAATTAATTTATAAAAAAAAATTTTCTGAAGTCTCACTGTACGTTTAATTCTCGCCATATTCCTAACTACCGTCTTTAGTGCACTAAATTCGAATTTGAGAAAAACGCGCAACATTGGTATCATATCCACAGCTTTAGAAATGATATTTTAATCCAAAGATGTGGTCACCTCGTTGTGCCTTTTACTACTTTTGGCTATGTCCAAGTTTAAGAGTGCAACGACGACTGTCCAAACTTATTTCTAAATGCTTCTGAATGATTTTGGCGGCCATTATAGTAGCAAATTATAACTTAGGTAGGCACTAAGATTCTTATTCTGATTTTGCTTTTTGATGTTCTTGTTGGTTTCGTTTTTGTTATCATTAAAGTTGAATTTTTATGGTAGCTGGGAATTCACTGAAATGGGCGTTCTAATATTTCTACCAAATTTAAAAAATACAATTATTTAATTGTCAACAAAAATAATGTGACTAAAGCAATATAGCTATATACAAAAATACTCTCGCCGAAAGTAAAGCTGTAAATTGCACCAGTTGCTGTAGTAGCAAAGGCTAGCGGCCTCAAGTTTCAAATTTATTCGAAGCACAGACTGGGATTATGCTAATGCCAGCTAATATAAACTATGCCAGAATTTTTTGTTTTTATTACAGTTCAAAAGCAACGCACACAATTCAATAAATACAATATTAGAAGTAAAAATAAAATGTTACCTCAAATTAGAGAATTCCAATTCAAAAAGGAATAGTGCATTGGGAAATTTTTCTACATCTATTTCATATATTAACAAACTTAAAGACTGTGGATAATGTCTTTTCTCATTTTTTCACATTTCAAGCTTATTAGCTTTAGCGAAATTCACTATATTGCTTAGCTAGCCAGTGGTCATGGACTAGATCTGGCAAGTCCGCAGCATTTCAATTATAAATTAAAAAGAATATTATACTATTGCGAAAACGAATTCTATTTTTGTGGAAAAGTCTGCCAGCGCTGCTATAACCTGTTTATTTCATAGTCTCTTGAACTTTACTTACTTGTACTTAAAACTTGAGCTCGTCATCCGACAGCTGGAACTGGACCTGTAAATCTGGACCGTTCAAAGTAGTTGTATCTACTGGAATCGATTCCTGACCTACATCCACAATGATTTGCCTTTACGAAAGTTGTCGCAACGTTTATTGGAGCGTAAATACAGACTTTTGAGATTGAGCGGATTCCAATCAGGTCAAAATTGGCCATACGGTCACGTACTGGTCAAGGTACGCAACATTAGAAGAAAATTTGGAGTTATCTGCAAAGACAAAGCGAACTGGTGTTGCTGGTCTCCGTGAAAGTAAAACTGTATATAAGTTTGGGTACAGTCTCTAGATTTAATCAGTTCTTCACCACTGTTACACAATCTTGCTTCTGTGATGGCATATTGGCTAATAACGTAGCGAATTAGTTTATCAACAAATATTTCTGTTTGTCCAGGCGTATGAGGCTTTCTGATACTCCATATTAAAGCCAAATTTGCAAACATTTTTAGCATTTATCGTCGATTTCCCAGAAACCCCCGGGATGGTAGCTCGTCCTGATGCTCCCGGTTCAGTAGCTCGTCCGGATACGTACGGTTAGGTATCAATGTTGTATTACTTAGACGACTTTTCATTAAATCCATGAATGGTTGAATTTTACAGTGTACGCCTACCACCAGCCCTTCTTCTTCCCAGGTAACTCGCAACTTGCTCCTGTCGTGGACTTCGATCGAAGCCACGCGGAATGGTAGTCTCTGAGCTGCAAACCGTGTAAATCAACGGCTGAAATCAATCTCAATATGGAAATACATAATATAAATGATATTATCATTCGTCGTTTCAATTACGGCATACATGCTCGAGGTTCGAAGACTAAAGAAGGAGTGGTGATAGCCGTACCGTCCGGCTGCCGTCGAGCTCCAAAGGAAGGCAATTCGGTCGGTGGGGGAGTGGACCATTTATCAGGGGACTTGGACCAGGTGACCGGCACCCCCCCCCCCCCGCCCCCACAATAACATGTATGGTTTATGGGTATAATGTCCATAAATTTAACACTCTGTTGCTCCATTCCCTATCGAGTAAAAAATTAGCGACTGGGTAAATTAGTACATTTGGACTTTTTAACCATATCGATATAAGCCACAAATACGGAAAATTACACTATGCTAACATATTATAGTATCTGTCTCACACATATCGCAAACAGTAATATTAATAATGCTTCAATATCGGGGCACTATTAATGTTTTAATATCGGACCGCAGAACTTATCGGTATGATATATGCTATGATTCTATATACCTGAAAACTATGTGACGAGTAGTTGTATTGGATTTTAGCTTGCTAAAAATTGTTACGCCAAGGTCTCTACGATTTGAACTGTTCGAAATGTTAGATATGATGACGGCATTTTCAATGAAATACTGGGGTACCACATCTTGACGCTATCAGGCAAAGTTTGGCATACGGGGTGGAATTTTGAAAGTTACAGTGTTCGTGCGCTTGAAACGATACTGTTCAAAGCATTTAGCTTACGCTACTTCACGACTTCTGGCTTTTTACTTAAGCATATAATTAAAAAATACGTAATTGAAATGAATATTGGAGCTACATTATAGAGATAAGGTAGGATTTAGGAGACACCTGGCGTTACGAAACCTCTGATAAAACATGGTGAGTTCAACTGCAGACAGACTTAATCAACGATTTGCCATAAAACACTGTATCCACTCGAAAAATTATTTATTATGGTCACTGGAAGACATGTATTAAACATACACAGTGAACTATGAACCATGCACGCGCATAGAAGAGGTACGGAGCATACCCTTTAGGTCCGGACTCCCGCCGAGGACACCGGCTACCCCACATGGGACCGCGTAACTTCACCCTGTATGATATAAACACTACAAATAGCAGCTAACCGCTGCCGCATATATGTATCTATGTTTGTTTATGTATATAATATATATGCGTATCTACATTTGTTTATGTTTATTGTATATTTGTATCTATATTTGTTTATGTATAACGCATAAATGTGTATCTACATTTGTTTATGTATATTGTATATATGTGTATCTATATATTTTCGTATGTACATCGTATAAATGTGTATCTATATTCGTTTATGTATATTGTATATATTGTGAATATATGGTTGTTTATACATTGGATGCATGTGTATCTATATTTGTTTATTATATCATATACGTCTATCTATATTTGTTTATGTGTATTTTATACATGTGTATCTATGTTTGTTTTTTACATTGTATATATGTATCTATATTTGTTTATGTATATGCGTATCTTTGATTGCTTATGTATATTGTTTATATCTGTATCTACATTTGTTTATGTATATTGCATATATGTGTATCTATATTTCTTTAGATACATTGTATAAATGTGTATCTATGTTTGTTTAGTTTATGCATACATATTTGTTTATGTATATTATATATGTGTTTCTATATTTGTTTATGTATATTGTACATATGTGCATCTATATTTGTTTATATTATATATGTGTATCTATATGTGTTATGTAAAATATATATATATGTGTATCTATATTTCTTTATGTATATTATATATATGTGTATCTATATTTGTTTATGTATATTGTGTATGTGTATCTATATTTGTTTATGTATATATATATGTGTATATATGTCTGTTAAGTCCACTATTCATTCACGATTACCTATATGACTTTGCCTACCTGTGTTGTCCACAGTATTATTTGATTTGTTGTAGTCGGGCTGTTTGCGTCTATATCTCAGTATATCTATAGCGCAGTGATATATAAGCTGTTATGAGTTTTAGTTCATATCGGACTGAACCTAGTTAACATAGTGAGTGATAAACGTTGATAATACACACTCTTGACCTAAATATCGTTGTTTGCTCTAGAAGGTATCTTTTGTGAATAATAACGGGTTTAATTATGGTTTTACTAAACCTACGTCTCATAATTTTTAAAGTTAACATGCTGAACATAATATGTTTATACTTGATTCCGGTTGCTATTTTCTTGTGATACAAAAGCTAGGTGTTTGATGTGCTGCAATTGTTGGTATGGCTACGTCATTTGTTTTTATGCGTTTCTAATGACAATTGTAAAAAAATTGCTAGGCGGTAATTAAGATGTCATTTGCATCAATCTATTTTCGTCGACTCGGGCTGGCTTTAGGCTTCCTAATATTTGGTTTTTGCTAATCGCCCTGATTTATTAATTGCATCATTTACCTTGAAAATGCAAGCACTCGAAATAGCAGCAACTTAAAAATACGCGTTTGCGATTTGGTCACGTCCTCGTTGTGCAGCCTGGCCAGTATACGACAAAACAAGCAAAAACACACACATGCCATTTACGAATCATAATTCCATTGTTCAGTAGGTTATTGGATTGTTGTTGGGTCAACCCGTGTTCATATTGTCTGGTAGGGTTTATATTTTCATCCCGATACTTTCTCTCGAATGCACTTTTTGTATTGTAAGGTTTTGCAACACTTATTGTTGCTGATTTTTGTGAGTACAATAATATTATTCCTTTTGTTATTACTATTACTGTTGCCTTTAGTGCACGAAATTCGAGAGAAATACGTATATAATTGTTGTACCAAATTTATAGCTTTATAGGAAAGATGCATCATCCATTTTGTTAATTTCCCGCAGACATAAATGCCAAGTTGTGCCTTTTACTATTGTGGCTATGTCCAAGCTGAAGTTTGCGACGCCGACGGTCCAGACCAATTTCTGTTCGTCTCTGTATTATAATCGTATGGCGACCAGTATAATGTCAGATTTATTACATAGCTAGGCTTCATGATTCTGCTTCTGGTTTTGTCTGTTGCTTTTCATTTTGCTTCTCCTTTACCTTGTTGTTTTTTGCAATATCATTAAAGGTCCAAGAATTTTTTGCGATAGTTAGGAATTCGCCACCCTAGGCGGTTAGTATATCTATTGGAAAGCAGAAATATAGTAAAAATTAATCATGGCACTTTTATTACATAGCTAAATTTGGAGATTCTGCTTCTGGTTTAGTATGTTCCTGTTGTTTTTATTCCTTCTTTTGCTTACTGCTTTTCTTTTTGTGTTTCTCCTTTTTTTTAATAATCATTAAAAGTCCAATAATTTTTACGGTAGTTGGGAATTCGCTGAGTTAGGCGGTTAGTACATCACTTGGTAAGCAGTAATATAGTCACAAGTAATTAGTAGAACTTCCACGACTTAAAAGTGCGGTGCCGGGCAGGCCAACGCGTTATATCAGTGTACTCGTGATACAGCGCGTTTGTTGTCTCTAGGGAGCTTGAGCATTTTTGTACCGCGTGAATGATGAGGCCCGCCTTTGTCGCGACACTCAACGCTCCAGGGCACAAAAAGTGTTTTTTCAATTTAATCTGCGAAGCAGTTTGCAATCATATTTGGAGGCAGCGACACTCTTTCCACTGCTCTTTGGCGGTGCCCCTCATCATCAGACAGACAGTGGTTTTACATATAAAGGCAAAGAGCTGCTCGATCAAAATCGTGTAGTCGATAATATATCCTCCCTTCGGTAATAAAAATGAAATCTTTGAGTATTTAAAGTATAAAACATCTAGCAAAATTTAATATTTAAAATTTAACAAATCATATTTTATCAAATTTTAAATATTTATTTTAACTTGTGTACGGATAGTTTCATGAAATTTGGAAAATCTGAATTTAACATCACGATATAAGTATTATTTTTGATTATTGGGCGAGCGAGCTTCCAGTTTATTTTTTCCAGAATAGGTAAAATAAATAAGAATGTATAGCGAAAACTATGTTTAGTATTTTAGTATTACTCATGGTTATAAGTAGGTCGATTACTACTTGTGCGGCTTGGTACCACCAATGTAACGTTCTTGACAAGCGGTTTTTTCATATTGTGGAGCAAGCAAAAATGAGCACTATGTATGTAGTTTAGTTAATCTATACCGTGTTCGTTCGCGTACTTTCATTTTTAAGTAAATACCATTCACCAACAATTTAGTCTATAGCGTAATAATATAGACATTGCGTTGGTGTTCTGCTTTTGTTGGCTAAATTAATCTACTATATAACTACTGTACATAAATTGATTCTGCCGGCGGATTCCTAACTATTGTGAAAATTGGACTTTAATTAATAGTGATATTTGAAAATGAATACCTTGATAATTGCTGATTAATGGCAGTCCTGATCTAGTATAAGATATGTTTATGGTTGAAACCTTAAATCAATCGTATCTTTTTAGTGTTTTATTGTTTTCAGCTTTTGTCCAAATTGTTTTTGACGGTTTATGGCATATCTGTAGTATTTATAGCATTTCGCCTTGTTTATCGCGCGGGTCTATTGTTTTGTGATACTTGTACTTCGGATTTCTGTTTTTGGCACCATACTTTATTTTATGCTATGATCCTTTGTATTATAGCAGATCGTAATCAATTGCTATTAGTGTTCGAGTGATAACATGAACCTTTTTAGTAATGTGTGAAAATAACGTTATTTTCACTGTTGGGTTTACACAGCAGGTCATAGGTGTCCAAAGTCCTCCTGCTCAGGGGCGCGGCAGATGGTGCTGACGGGAAACATGTCCACAGGGGTACGTCACAGGGTAAGTATTTGAATTTTTTGTAACTCAAAGTTTTCAAATTTTGCTAAAATTTTTCAGGATTTTTGCCAAATCTTTCCTGTGGTTGCTGAAATATTTTTGCCAAATTTGCTCAAATTTAACCTTTATGTTGGGTAAGGGGTCTTGAGCCTTCAAGGGTATATATGGCTTGAGTTATCTGACCGTCAGAGGGTAACCCCTACATAAATTCACCACCGACACCAATAAGACAGGTAATAACAAAATAATTATTCGACATGGTCTTTAGGCGTTTGCAATTTTTAGACGCTATGCTTTGTGTAGATTTTCGAATATTTGTATGTGGCTTTTATAGTACTAGGCTTTATGACATCTATTGTTTGAGAGCAGTAATTTCTTCCAAAAATTTCCAATCCATGAGAAAGGGTTAAAATATATTTTCTATTACTAAATAAAAATATATTGCCTTCCAATAATTGATCATTCTATTTTTACCGCACTATCGCAATTTTTTATTATAACAAAAGCTATTTGACAGGAACTGATGGACATATATCCGTAATTTCTTTACCATTAATTGTGCTTAAACATCGGCACATAATGGTAAAAGGATTAAAAGCATGGATTAGAAACGTCCACCTTTGAACCAAAATCAAGTCTAATTTTGTTGTCTTGGTGTATAGCATGGTAAACCATCAGTGACCTCTTAGAACATTTTCACATTGCAGCTATAATATCGAGCCAATAACGCCTTTGTAAAATAACTAACAGAGAAAAACAACCAAGATTGTGTAAAAACCTCTAAGGTATTTTATTAGAACTGAACGAAGGTATGTGGTTTAAATTTTGACAGTCTATGTACCTTTAGATTGTACGCAATATTTTCTTAATATCGCTGAAACAGTGTATAAAATAAACGAAAACATTATTTTGGACTAAAAATCGTGCATATTTTACCGCTACCATTTATGGTTTTGGGTATATTTCGTTTTATTTGACCCAAAATATCACAGTGCGCCAGTTTCGTTTGCGATAGGCGAATACTGCTTACTTCATCTTGTTTTCCGACTTGGTTTCAAAATACGGTGTGAAAATATTTTGTGTACCAGAATAGACTAAATATTACTTTTGTCGTCAGTATCTATGCAATGAAGGGTCCGATTTGATATTAATAGTGCAACCATGAGTGATTATGTATTACGAGTTTATTAGTTATTCGTTGCGACTTATCAATGTTGATGTTCATGTTGATGGTTTTAATTAAAAAAACTAGCAAAGCTAATTAATTAAACAATGTTCGCGTTGGCCACAACAGCGTCGTGAAATGGTTTCTATGCCGTTATACGGCCCGAATTGACAACCTACACAGTTCTACTGCTATTCATACTGGCAGTGGATTACAAGAACAATAGCTGTCAGTTGTAAGTTCTTGTGACTACAACTAACTACTTCACGATTCACAGTTTTGTTAATAATTACGATGTCATGCCGATTAGTTGATTATTGTTATACTTTTTACGATAGGTGTCCATATGGGGGCAGGGGTTTATCTCCATACGTAGCGGAACCTGCCTGAGCCATACTTATCCCTTTGAGGTTTCGCACCTCTGCTTCGCATGCGCTCGCTCCCCCGTTGGGTGTTGGCCTCAAACCACCGCGGTCGTATTTCCAGCTAAATGACCGCCTCAAGGGCGCAGTGAGGTACGAACGGAATAGGAGTACACGTACATTTGCCACTTTCGGACGTTCATAACGGAAAAGCATGAATTTTTGTGTTGTCTCCAGTTTTGAAATCGTAAGCTGTCTTGACAAAGGGGCGCTCCACGTATACTCACCTAAACTTTCCACATAGTACCAGCAGGTGTGCAGTCAGAACTTTCTGGTAAGGGGCACATGATTTTCTGGGTGGCCCACGCTATAACGCTACCTGACGCACAGGAGAGGGACCCAAAAAGGAAAAAAAAAAAAAAAAAAAAAAAGGAAACGCCACAACAAAAAAGCCCAAAAAAAAACAGAAACGACGAAGGAGAAAGGGAGAGGGGGAGAAAAAAAAAAAAAACAGAAAAACCGAACAGAAGAAATAGACGAGGGAAAGAAAAAAAAGACGGAAAAAAAAAAGAGAACAAAAAAGGCGCACCCCAAAAGACAAAACACCAGCACACAAAATAAAAAAAAAACAAAGCAAAAACACACAAACAAAAGACAAAACACAAAAGCAGAACAAAAACGAAAAACCGCACCCACCACGAAACACAAAAAAAAAAAAAAAAAAAAAAAAAAAAAAAAAAAAAAAAAAACACACCCAAAACAAAACCAAATATGTACTTCGATTTTCTGTCATCACTCACTGGGGGCACGCATGGATTCACGGGAGAGAAGTCCCTCACAACCCAAACCCACACACAACAGAGCAAAATAAATGCATTCCAAGAGAAAAGGAGACTAGCGAAAAAGATCCGCATAATATTTCGACAAGGGGAAACATCGCCATCCCACCACACCCCAAACTCCACGCTGCAGAACACGCACTCAATCCAGAGCAAAAACCCGAACAAGCCGAGAGAAAAGCGCCACAGAACAACGAGCAAAACCCACAACAAGAAACACCCCCCACCAACAAAACCCCAGACCAAAACAAAACCACAACAAAACCAAAACAACACAAAACCAACCAAAACCAAAACAAAAAACCCACAACCAACCCCCCACACAACACAAAACCCAACCAAACCAACAAAAAAATCCACGTGCTCTCATTGGATATGCCACCTGCGTAGTAGGTCGCAATTTTTTCCAAAAAATTTGCTTAAGAGATACGCCGTACACAACTGAAAATACTGCGTCTGCGGCTCTACCTATTTGTTCCTAGCGAGATGCTCAGCATTTCTGGATAACATACATGGGCGTGATCAAGATTTTCATTTTTAAGCGGCCATGAATTTTATTTTTTAATTTAAAGTTTGATCCACGCCATAAAGTAAAACTCGAAACAGTTTTGTGGAGGCATGTCCCAATGACCCTCTCTTGAGTACGTCCACGATGACATGCAGTTCATTACTTCTTTACTTTATGCAGCCAAGCGTCTACGAAATCCAAACTATATAGTATTACATTACGAACTCTTTCAAGTTATATTGGTTACACTCGATTGAGCATTCGATGCTTACTTACACTGTTTGTCGTTCTTTGAATATTCACCCTGCTTCTTTGATGTTAAAGAATTATATCTTTAATCGGATTTTGTTTTACGAATCGTTACAAAAACAAAGAAAGAAAGAAAAAGCCGAAATATGCAATGGCTCGCTCGTTGCACAAAGAGTAAAATTGGAGTCTGTGTGAAAAAGCATAAGGGCGTGATCTTAGAATTAATATTATCGAATGTCTTCGAGTGCAGTGAATCTATTTTTTAATGTTCAAGTGTCGATATTGTTGTGTCTTTCTTATTTCTGATGTATAAGGTTAGCTAGTGAAGACATTTTACTTAGCTAGTTCAATATATCAAATATAATATTATTGTTAAGAATATCTGGTTTTGCAGTTGTTGAAAAAGCCAAAATATATTTTTAGTTTCAGTTCCGCTTCGTGATAGCCGATCCACTGGGCAATACATACTCCAGACGAATTTTGTGCTTCTGTGAATGCTCCTATCGTTCGCCTTTATTTGTAAACTCATATTTGTAGATTTTATTGAAGTTATTGTGAGTTCTGATGTCAAAAATTTGAGGTCAAATGTTGAACAAAAAGTTTGAATGTGTAAACGTTTGGGTTGCCTGTTTAGATGTCCGGACGCTAATATATAGTGCCGAGCACTCGATGCTTTCTGATATGTGATACATATACTGTGAAAATGAAGCAGTTTTGCTTGTGAAATTTGTTTTATCTTGGCGTATGGCTTGGAAAAGCGTTCAGCTTTGTTTAAGACATATATAGACAACAACGAACAGAGATTGAAGTTTGCTTTCTATTGCATATAAAAACAATGTAATTTTCCACGGTATACAGTAATTTGCTGGATATTATTCACGTTCTCCGAGTAAAACGCCTTGAAGGTCCAAACTAGCTTTCCTGTCTACGGTTCCGCAATTAGACTTTTGTCCAGAACAATTTCAGGAAACGTAAACACTATTTTTAAATATTTTTGATCAGTATCGAGAATCAATAACAGAGCGGTGAAATTTAAGCACTACCGAAATCACATATATAATAGGGACAACATCTTCAGCTCACGTACACTTAGCATTAATGGCTGTCGCTTCGTATTCAAACCCTGCGCAATTAGCTTTTAAATTACAGCTATCAATCACATTTAAGAGGAAATAACTAATAAGAAGAGCACGAGAAAGTGCTAATGTATTTCCGCCATTCGGCCGGAGTTTGCTTAGAGTATTACTTTGGTGTCACGGTTGACAATGGTTCATTCTGAATCTCACAAGCGAAACTATACTCAACTGTTTGTTTAGCGTAGCTCTGCTTATTATTGTTGTTTATTCTCATGATGTTGGTATCAAATTTCAGGACAACAATCCATTTATGAAACCAACTACTATACTTACGTTTACGTCGATAGTTGTGCATTTAAATAACAGTATTCTTTGCTAGCTTATACTGTCATGCTCGCTAGGCATTGATAATTAGGTTCCGGACAACATGTCATTTATGAAACCAACTACTAATACTTACGTTTACGTCGATAGTTGTGCATTTAAATAGCAGTATTCTTTGCTAGCTTACACTATCATGCTCGCTAGGCATTGATAATTAGGTTCCGGACAACATGCCATTTATGAAACCAACTACTATATTTACGTTTACGCAGATAGTTGTGCATTTAAATAGCAGTATTCTTTGCTAGCTTATACTATCGTGCTCGCTAGGCGTTTATAATTAGGTTTTAGATGTTTTGGTTTCCAAGATAGAGACAACAGTCGGATTAGATCCGTGTGATCTAGCCATGAATGTGACGCAGGTAGTTAGATTCACCTTGCGTACAGCGATAGAACAGCAGAGTTGCAATCCATGACCATATTGACATAAATACAGTACAGTCCGATCAAAAGCAGTCTTATTTCACTGTCTTACAATGTAAAATATTTCTATAGTTATTTTTATTACAAATATTCGACACAG